>JBBPBX010014049.1:20543-32870 GCA_038048925.1 Garcialebias charrua | reverse complement strand
AGTAAAAAAAAAAAAAAATTCAGTTAAAATCCTTCCAGCTGCAAAGCATTCAATATCAGCATAAATAATCATCAGAAAAAAGCAATTTACATCCAGAAAAAATATAAATTAAACTTTTCAAAAGCAATACATCTAAATTAATATAACAGAGCTACTCCAACATGCAGCCACCCTGAGCGACGCAATTAGAATTCTAATACAACAGTGTCGCCCCCGCCTATCTCTCTGATTTGCTACACCCATATGTCCCACCATGTTCTCTGAGGTCAGCAGACCAGTTACTTCTCACAATTCCAGGAACTCATCTTAAACGTAGATGTGACAGGGCCTTCACTGTCGCAGGCTCAAGACTCTGGAACGAGTTACCTCTGCTCGTCAGAAATAACCCCTCCCTCTCGGTTTTCAAATCCCTTTTAAAGACCCATTACTATTCTGTTGCTTTCAACACCAGATGATCTGTGTTTGGTCATGATATTTAATATCTACAACAATTTTATGTCTATATTCTGTTTTTTACTTTTTATTTACTTCATTTTGCATGTTGCCTATGTGTTGTCTGTTGTTTGTTTGTTTGTACAGCACTTTGGTTGGCCTTGTCACTGTTTAAGTGCTCTATAAATAAAATGGTATGGTATGGTAATACTGTTCAATAAATAAATAATTTGTGGTGGAAATGAACGAGGATGTGGAACTTCATGGCTGTGTTGGTGCAGACAAAGTTTCCAGAGGATGGTATGTTCCCTGAACCAGATTGACCTTGTGATGAATATCAGAAGAGCTCTGGCAACTCTGAAGGTCCACCTTCCATAGTGTGTCTTGCTACAGGCTGGACTGAACTGGCTGTCAAAACACTATGTTGACTGTTAGAGTAGCTTGTCAAAGCAAAAGATTATCAAGTCTTGTGACATGCAGATGGGAGGAAATAAAATCCAGGAAACATTCACCATCTTACTTTTGGAGGGTTGATTAGTCATGCAACCAAAGTACAAGTAAACTACTGAGCGTTTCTTAAGTAATTCACACAGAATTACAAGAAATTAGCTTGACATATTTGCCTGAATTTAAATTGAAACAAGAACACATCAGTCTACCTGGGAAACAACAACTGAATTGTCTTGTTTTCACTAAATCCTTGTCCAACCTTTTCCAAGAAGCATTGATAGTTTCACTTCTTATTGTCATCTTTCCTGATCATGGTTTTTGCTTTTAAACTACCAGTCAACCTGTCAGGTTATTAAACTGTTTGGATTTACTTGTTTACTTCCTGTCTGTCTGTATTTTGTGTCCTTTTCCACAAATTGCTATGATAGTTTAAAGTTTTTATATACATAATGTATAACTGTTTTAAATTAAAGTCACATGTGTGAGATGTAGAAATCCAAGCTTGTATTGAACAATTTAAGGTTTTACAACAACGTTCAGTCAGGTCATCTAGACGGTTTCTTATTTATTTATCTTTTCATTTTTTTAGACGACGTTTCGTCTTTCATCCAAAGGATTTCATCAATTTTAAGTTTCTGATGTTTGGTTTCTTAGAACCAAATCTAAATGTTTGTTTTAATTGTTTACCCAGATAACACTGACTGAGGACAACAGACACAAGCTTTTAAACAATACGGTGATTTATACAGTCGAGAATATGATGGACCAGTGTATTCTGCCCCCGTCCGTTGACTGCAGGAGCTAGACAAGACACTGCCTGCACAGGATGAAGAGGGTGTAGAAAACTGATGACTTCATCTGTTCATAACTGGAGTTAGCCTTTGGTTGAACATTCAGAAATGATCATAATTAGCCTTTGTATACAACAAATGAACAGTAACTGCTGTTTTAGACTCTGAAAACAATCAAGCACACATTTTAAAGTAGGCTATGTGTAATGGGTTTCAGACAAACTGTTTACTGACTCTTCTAAGAGTTGCTCACATTGGGCCTCATGCAAGAACATGTTTGTATTTTTATCCTAAATTTCTCTTACTTTTGTTCGTACGAAGCGTTCATACGAACATGCCACGTCAGATTCAACAAACTCTTCTATCCTCAGGAAAAGTGTGTAAATGAGCTGCGTACGTATGATGAATTGCACCTGTTCTATCCACCTGCTCGTGCACGCGGAGAGGTCATTTACATAATTCCCACCCCTCAAAACACCATATAAGGCTACGTTTCCTGCCTCAGAGAGCAGGAAGTGTCCGTTCATAAAATGACAGCGAAAAGCCAAAGAATGGCATGAAATAACCACTGCTGTTAATGTTGTGTCTCCCGTGGGTCGTACAGTATCAGAAATCAAGAAAAAATGGTTTGATCTGAAAATGGCTTCAGAAAACGTCTCGCCGCAGCACGGTGCTGGAGGTCAAGGAAAGTCTGCGTTACCGAGATGGATGGAAAAATAAATGTCATGTCAAAACTCCAACTGTGCGCTCAACTACAGCACGAGTGCGTGTATGCAGCTTATTACACAAGCGCTCCTGTCTTGTCTGAGGGCTGTTTAGAGGTGTCATAAGCCATGGGGCTAATGCATAGCCTCGATCACCTGTGGAAAATAGTGAGTTATAGGTAAATGATCAGAGAATAATTCCAAATCCTCAATTACAAATTAAAAAGTTACCAACAAGCCAGCCATCTCGCCCCGGCGCACCTGCCGTGAAGGGGGAGGAAGTCTGTAGCTCCAGTGTTTTGTGGGAAAGATTAATAACTGCCGAAGGAATCATTTCCTCATACACTGGAGCTGCAGTCTTCCTCCTTCTTCATGGCAGGAGCGCACAAAACACAGTCCCGTCAGAACCGCTGTCAGAACCACTGTCAGAACCGCTGTCAGAACCACAGCACATGGGCACAGGGTGTTAATTTGAGGAGGGCTTTGATGACCAAGGGGAGCGCACGACTCACCGAAGCCTGCGACACACCAGACAAATTAAACTTAAAATTATAATTCTATTTCAAACAGAATAACCTATTGTCAAGAATAATTATGGTGCGTGATTTCGTTGGACTCAAAATATTTTCTGAATAACGAAATATAACACTGCACTAAAACCATAGATATACGGAAGGATCTGATGTCGTATATCTCCGTATCCTTCACATATACTTATACTTATATTTCTGGATATTCCCGGAAATGGACCGCAATGATCCTTAAAAGATCCCAAAATCCCAAAATCCCAAAATCCGGATACTTATCTTTGGCAGACCCTTGACGAATAACAGCCACATTTATTTTGGATCTGCCTAAGATAAGTATCCAGATTTTGGGATTTTTTAAGGATCATTGCGGGCCATTTCCGGGAATATCCGAACACAGATCCTTCCGTATATCTATGGTTTTAGTGCAGTGTAAAGTTATTAGTGAAGAAAATCCGTCTGGATGACAGCAGACTACTGCTCGTAAATTATACGACAGGTCTGGACCACTCGTAGATTTTGTTCGTATCTGAAAAAAATCTTAGGATACGAAAACATTGTTGAATGCCACAAATGCTCCTAAATCACTCGTACGCACAGTTTAAGAACAAATCTGTGCGTACGAACGGTTCTTGCATGAGGCCCATTGTTTACATATGCAAAGAGTAAGTGGACAAACCACAGATGAATCTGCTGAGAGTTGTATAGTACATCTCAATATTTGCAGACGTAAATACACTGAAATAGCTTGAAACTGACAAAAGGAAAATAAAATACAGGTCCTCGACTTACGAAGGTCTCGATTTACGACGTTTCGTGGTACGCCCTCCCATTGAAAAGCATTTTTCGAGTTACGTGGGTTATGCGCCTTTACACCAAAAAATACGGTACTGAAACTTAGCAGAAATTTACAGGAGGGAGGGGGGAGCTTGACGCGCGCTCAGTGGAAACTTACAGGGGCAGGAGACCTCATTGTTTGACAGGCAGACCGGAGCAGACCTTACTGTAAAACTCTGGACCACTGGACCGCACGTGGAAATACAGGAGACCTTATTGTTTGTAGGGATGCACCGATCCACATTTCTCACTTCCGATCCGATACCGATACTTAAGAACTGGGTATCTACCGATACCGATACTTTTCCGATCCGATACTGTTCAGGTATGTGAATCTGTATAATGAAATTTTTGTGCTGAGACTATAAAGTTATGTGTATTTTGGAATGTTTTTTATACTATAAAGACTACTGTATACTGTTAACGTTTGTGAGTTTCCTGTTGTAAGGCTCAAGAGTGTCTTCATTGGTTTTAACTCACACAATGTTAAGACAACAGTCACAGAATATGATGGAACACAAGTGCTCTTTGAAGCTGGATCGGAAATATCGGCAGGTTGGATCCGATATCCGATACTTAAATTATGCTGGTATCGGATACCGATACCGATACTGGATCGGATCTGCCCCATCCCTAATTGTTTGGAGGATAGGTTTACAAGGCAGAGAGGCTACAGTTGAGCAACGAGCTAACGTGCTAACAGACATTGCTGTACTGTGGACCGCGTGAAGCTGCAGTAAGCTGCAGAGCTCACCAGCTCCCAGTAAGAAATTAACTTTTTTTCCCCCTTCATTATGGCTCCGAATGTATGTTTTTTTTTTAATAATTATGTAGGGTAATGTGTTATGATAGGCTAAGTGCTTGGTCAAAATACAGTACTGTATGTATAAGGTGCCGTTTGGACGTATGAGGTGCCGTTTGGATGTATGAGGTAATAATAATAATAATAATAATGAATTTAATCTATAATGCACTTTTCATTAATGAAAATCTCAAAGTGCTACAAAGTGCAACAAAAGTCAAAGACAAATAAAAACAAGTGATAAAATCAAGTAAAATCAATGATAAAACAACAAAAATCAATAATAAAATCAATTAAAATAATGATAATATCAACTAAGATCAAAGATAAAATCATGTGGAGGCAGAGTAGGCTCGCTTAAAAAGAAAGGTCTTTAAGCCTTGTTTAAAGTCAACCAGTGACTGTGGAGCTCTCAGGTAGTCAGGGAGGGAGTTCCATAGGCGGGGGGCAGCCACACAGAATGCCCGGTCTCCCATGGTCCTTAATTTGGTTTGTGGAATGTGAAGGAGATTACTGTTCTGTGATCGAAGAGACCGGGTGGATGAATATGGTGCAAGAATGTCCTTTAGATAATCTGGTGAAGTTCCGTGTAAGCATTGGTGTGTAATGAGAGCAGTTTTGTACTGAATTCTGTAGGTGACAGGAAGCCAATGGAGGTTATGGAGAATGGGTGTAATATGTTCAAATTTACGAGCTCTCAATAAAATCCTTGCTGCACTGTTTTGAATATATTGAAGCTTCTGAAGATTTTTGCCAGGGATTCCAATAAACAAGGAGTTGCAGTAGTCGAGCCTGGAGGAGACAAAGGCATGGACGAGTTTGAGTTTCTCAGCATTTGAGGTGCATGTATGAGGTGCCCTTTGGACGTATGTTCCGACTTACGTCGATTTTCGAGTTACGAATGGTCGTAGGAATGGAACTCGTTCGTAAGTCGGGGACCACCTGTACTTAAAATGAAAAGCTTTCGAATTTTGGTTTACCAGAATTATTATTTAAAAAAACTAATTAATCCAACCTTTATTTATACAGTTTAGCCTCATTGAGCCACGAGGATTCATTTACAAGACAGACCAGTTTTAAAGAAAGAATACTGATGAGGTACAAACAACAATAGACAATCATATAAAAAACATCTAAAATGAAAAAGAAAAAAAGAATAAATGAAATAAAAATGTTACAAAAACAGCTACATTATAAAATGGTATAAAACAATAAAAACAGGAACATGTCTGAATTGGGTTTTGCCATGAACTTAACAGTTGTTTTAAATCCCTTAGAGACGTCAAGTTTGAGAACTTCCGATGTTTTTTCAAGGTGTTCCAGGCAGTGGCGGCTCCTGTAATGTCCACCGGGGGGGCTATTTAATTTTTTTTAAATATAATTTGTTCAAATATAGTGTTTATTTATCAAATGCAGGTTAACACAAGGTCAACAGTACAATTAAATGCTCAGGATGAGAAGAACCAATTTGACTCACTAAAACAACAAAGAACAAACAAACAAAAAATACTAAAGCATGCAATAAATTTACAAAAATAAAGTACCAACAAATGAAAAAGTAATTATAATATTTACAAGGTCTACAGAGGACATTTAGGGCTTTTCAATTATGCTAAATATGAAAGTGTGGGTTTTGGCACCTTTCTCTTCCATATAAATAAGGCATATATATAATATATAATGCCCAATATATAATATTGGTCATGGACAATATTTATTTTCCCTGGTAGTCAAGATGATAGGGAAATGGCTATAGTCAGCTTTCTAATTATTTAACATTTAAAAACCATTTATTTTATGAGTATATGTGTTAATTTAATAGCAACAATTCAAATTCACATTGCACTTGTAAAGAAGTAGACTATTATATTATATTGGGACTCTTTTAAGGTGTGCTCCTCACTTTTTCACAATACAGAACTACTATGATGAAAAACATTGTAAAATACCTACATCATGCATTTAGCTTCTCTCACCTCTGTAGCTGTTCTCTGATGTTCACCAGGGCCCAGTGTACGGTGTTTCTTGGCCATCTGGTATACACTACCACTGTGTTCTCCACAAATAGTGGGGGGGGGGTCTCTGAATAGGACCATAAGAGAGCAGTGTTCATCTTTAGTCACCAGGTAAAATAACAAGAAATGTGAAGTAGTTCAATCATAAGACATTAACAAAATATCAGTAATATTAAACAGCACAACATGCGCATTAATTTTAATTTACCTGATTTTTTGAATGTTGTCTGTGAACTGCTGCATGATTCTCTGAACAAAGACTGAGTCGATGGTCTGCTTCTGGAGTTGGCTGTAGAGAATGTCCACATGAGGCATGACCAGATGGAACAGTAGAGTTATTCTGTAGACAAAGTAAGTAAGGCACATTAATGATGATGCAGTTAGCATTTTCCACATTGCTTGAGATGCTTTGTACACATACAAGTATCTAATCTAATTTGAACTTTCTTAATACAACAGAAATAATAATATCCAGGTTACAGTATTTCAATTTCACCCCATCCCCAGTGATCTTTATAATATTAAAATTAAATTAAATTATATAATCACTCGTTCATAGCATGAACATTTCACGTTACTGTTTCACAATACTATTTAATGCTTAACATACATCCTTCTGCTGGTTGGTTAATTTAAGTTTATAGCTTCTCTAAAACAACAGCACAACTTATATATATGGGGCCGAGATGGTGTAGAGGCAGCCGGCTCAGGACCGGAAAGTCCCAGGTTCGAGCCCCGGTCACTGCATACCTCGTTGTGTCCCTGGGCAAGACACTTAACCCCGAGTTGCTCCCGGTAGGACTGGTTGGCGCCTTGCATGGCAGGCTACCGCTACCAGTGTATGAATGTGTGTATGAATGGGTGGGTGGATGGCTGGTACTGTGAAGCACTTTATGGCCCCTCATAGGGGGCTGGAAAGCGCTACATAAGTAAGCTCCATTTACCATTTACAACAGCACAACTTATATATAACTGAAATGGAGGGGTGGAACCGAGCCACAGTTTACACAGATGACAGACAAAGACATTATTATTATTATTATTATTATTTATTCATTTTTCATTTGGATTTATTCATCATAAATTATGACACCATTAGAAACTGCTGCTTAAAAACAAAACGAGACAACAGTTAACAACAGACTCTGAGGAGTAAAAAAAAACATCAGAGTCCAATACAAATAACGTGGAGGCTAGTGCTAGCATGCTAATTCCACAAACAAACAAAGAAAAAACAAACTCACCACTTCCCACTTGCTGTCAGCTGAAGGCTTTTTTTCACAAGCCATCTAAAAGTTTAGAGGCATATCAGTCAGAAATGGCAAATAGGCATTAGATAAAGGGCTTTCAATTATTTAAAACCTACCTGCAGCCAGCCTGCTTGAGTCAGTGCACGGCTCATTTCCCAGACAAAAAAAAAAAAAGACCAGAAGTACATTATTGGTAGGTTGAGCTCACGTTGGATATGTCCAGGGCGGTGAAATGTACGCCTAGCATCTTCCCATTGTTTTGTAACATTGTGGAATTACTGTGCATGCGCCATTATTAATGAGAGTCTATGGATAAGATTCATGTGCCCCCAGGACAGGAAATATGTCGCCAATCAGAAAACGTTTTTTGAACAAACAATATAACTCATCATTACTCATAAAATATTTATCCTACACAACTAAAATCATATGTGCATATATTTCAAAATATTTTTATTTTATTATTTAATTTTTATAAAAATAATAATAATAATATGTCTTCAATGTAAAATGGTGAATAGCTCCAGAAGTTCCAGTGGGGAGGCGCCCCGATTCCAGGATGCAGGAGAAAGACCCTTTTGAAAATTTTGTCCGCACTGATGGTATACTGAATTAATTATGTCCTGAATTATGTCCTTGACCTCCCTAAGTGGCTTCAAACAACTGCTAAGTTCCTGGCAAAAACCAAAGCAGACATGTTCCTGTTTTTACTATTCTATAATGCTTCATATTGTAGCTGTTTTTGTTTTGTTTTTAAATACATGTTTTTTTTTTCTCCCAATTTATATGCTTTCTTTTATGATTGTCTACCGTTGTCATTGTTGTCAACTGTTGTCATCATTCTTTCTTAAAATCAGGTCTCTCTTGTAAACGAATCATTGAGACTCAATGACTAACCTGTATAAATAAAGGTTGAATAAGAGCGCATGCTGTAGCTTCACTTATGAAGTGACATACCTGTATAGGAGGATATGTATGAAGGCAACAGACAAAGGAGGGATTTAAATCTGAAAATGTAGTAGTATGTGGGTGTGTGTGAAGTTAAAGATGACCAACTGATCAATGACTACAGGGTGCAGTGATGGGTACGGTAGTAACAGCTAGTCACGAATCTTAGCACATCATGATAGACAGCGTCCAATATTTGCAAGGTGCTTAAAGGAGCTTTTGAGTAAACAATGTCACCATCGTCAATGGAAGGAAGGAAAGTAGCAGTTACAAGGTGCTTCCTACCATTCAGAGTTGGGTAGGATCTATAAAAAAACAGTTTTGCTTTCAATTTCTTTACCAAGTTTTCAACATGAGGCTTAAAAGGGAGATGCAAATCGAATAAAATACCAAATACTGTATATATAAGAATCAACTAACTCAATTGGGACAACATTCAAAGATAAAATAGAAGGAAGGACTGCTGGTACAAACTTCCTGTTTGAAAACGACATCTCTGGTTTTATCAGCATTTAGCACTAGTTTGAGATGTACCAAATCTGACTGGATGATGTTGAAAGCAGACCGCGAAAGCTGGAAAACCTTGACAACTGTTTTAGCTCTGAGAGTTCAGCCTCTGCAGCCTCTGTATTCCAAAATGCCGTTCCTCCCAACCACACCCCTCCAGGTCTCACTGTCATTGCCTACGTGAGCGCTGAAGTTCCCCAGTAGAACAAGGGAGTCCCCAGGAGGCGCACTCTCCAATACCCCCTCCAAGGACTCCAAAAAGGGTGGGTAATCTGCGCTGCCGTTTGGCGCATAGGCACAAACAACAGTCAGAGCCCGTCCCCCCACATGTAGGCGAAGGGAGGCTACCCTCTCGTTCACCGGGGTGAACCCCAACGTACAGGCACCAAGATGGGGGGCAACAAGTATGCCCACTCCTGCTCGGCGCCTCTCACCAGGGGCAACTCCAGAGTGGAAGAGTGTCCAACCCCTCTCAAGGAAACTGGTTCCAGAGCCAGAGCCATGCGTTGAGGTGAGTCCGACTATTTCTAGCCGGAACCTCTCAACCTCACACACTAGCTCAGGCTCCTTCCCCACCAGAGAGGTGACATTCCATGTCCCAATGGCCAGCTTCTGTAGCCGAGGATCAGACCGCCAGGGTCCCCGCCCTCGGCCACCACCCATCCCACATTGCATTGCATTAATTTAGTAAAAAAACTGTCTGAGGTCTGGCCATGCCCACATGTTCAGGTGAAAACACCATCCATCATCCATCCATCATCCATCCATCCATCATCCATCCTTCCATCCACCCATCCATCCATCCATCCATCCATCCATCCATCATCTTTACCCACTTCTTCCTTTTCATGGCACGGGGGTCACTGGTGCTCAAATCCAGCAGTCACTTTATGAAAGGTGGGGGACACCCTGGACAGGTCTCCAGTCCATCACAGGGACACATTGAGACCAAAAGTTTATCGACCAAGATGGAAGCTGTTACTCCAAAATCTCACAGGAGTTTGTTGAAATAGCCAAAACAAAATGTCTAAATCATAACTTTATTTCACAATGACTGGCTTCCTGTTTGGGCAGCAACGGTGGCGCGACTGATAGAGCTGTTGCCTTTCAGCGAGCAGGTCATCGGCTCAAATTCCTGTCCCGAGGCCTTTCTGGGTTGAGTTTGCATGTTCTCTCCGTGCATGTGTGGGTTTACTCCTTTTTCCTCTAACAGACCAAAACATGCATGTTAGGCTGATTGGTAACTAAATTGTCTCTAGGTGTGAGTGAGAGAGTGAATGGTTGTTTGTCTCATTTGTCTCTATGTATCCCTGTGATGGACTGGAGATCTTCAAATTGTACATTGAAGTAATTTAGTAGAAAAGGATTGCTTGAACATTTCATGGATAGTTTGCCATGCCCATGCATTTAGTTTGGGCAAGAGTTTTAGTATTTTAGTGCAGATTTGATGAAATGTGTAGTAGCTACAATAAAGTTATGAAGATCAAATTTGTATTTGTCTGATGTCCGCCTCATTTATTCCTGTGCAAAGAAAACAACGTTTTCTCAGTAATAATATTAGTTAGAAGCAGAGTACAGGTACCAATAACTATGATGAAGTCTTGTTTTTCTCACTGCAAGACACATTTTCAGCTTAAAGACTGTGTAAAGTGAATTTCAATATTTTCTTCAATAAACATTATAAATGTCATAATTGTAATCTTGTAAATGAGTAAAAAGTCTCAAAATTGTAGCTCAATTAATTTTGGAGTTATAGATCAAACTTTGTTTAAAGATATGTCTGCTTCAGGATTTTTTAGGCGTGGTTTAAATGTGACCGCGTTTCGTCACGCGGTCTAAAGCCCCACCCCCTGCAGCTCCAGCCGTATAAATTCGTTCTTCGCATCGGTGGAGCCATTCACTCGCGAATCGCAGATAGCATCAGATAGCAATAGCATAGATATTTTGTTCATTGTTAGCTAGCTAATCAATTATGCCTCGTTCCTGCATCTTCCCTGGATGTCGCAATGGTCAGGGCACCCGCTTGGTGACTTTATTTAATTTATTTAATTTACTTGATCTCTGCTGCTGTCAGCTGCGGACACACAGAGTGGACCTCACGTCCCCCACGCGCACCCACTGACACACAGAGTGGACCTCATGTCCCCCGCGCACAGCCACTGACACACAGAGTGGACACACCGTCCCCCGCGCACAGCCACTGACAAACAGAGTGGACCTCAAGTTCCCCGCGCGCAGCCACTGCAGAGTGGACCTCACGTCCCCCGTGCACAGCCACTGACAAACAGAGTGGACAAGTGCTGACAATTGCTTTTCACTGACCTCTTTGGTTTCCTATATTTTTATCTGGAGGTTCAAATGAGTAGGGCTGGAGAACTCCAATTAGGCTGCCAGCCTTCGCGAACATCTTCAGGGGGCAGGACACGGGGGCAGTACTGCGCTGAAACCACGCCCACGCGCTGACACGCCCCCAGCGTTTCAGACCAGGGCACAATTATGTTTTTTCTGATTTTTTGAGACTTAATTTTATAAGGAAAACAATGTTTTTAATCAGTCAGATTTATATGGGTGATTAATAATAATACATATTTATGCCGTGTGACAAACTCAAAACACACATTTAATTTCAACTTACACGGTCTTTAACTTTTAATTTGGCTGAATGTTATCGATGGTCCACACACCTTGTCATCAGCTTTCTTCTTCACCGACACCTGAAGCAGACAGGGACTTTCAGCTACCTTGGGCAGTGCCTGGCTAGTTTTCTCTCCATGGCATACCCTGGTCTATTCAGCCAGCAGAACTGTGGAAAGATGAGTGAACAAGTAGGAACCAAGGAACATAGACCTGGTGACATGATGCAACTTTGGGTCTGGTTATGTCATGTTTAGCTGATGCAACTTGATAAATCTCTCCGTAGCTTGCAATGATAATAACTGTATATGTCTTGATCTGGTTACATTAAATAACTTCTCTCAATTATATAAAAAAAGGGATAGCACCTTACAATTTATTAACAAACAGGGAAATAAAATGTTATCCACTGGATAAAAACAACAAACTA
>JBBPBX010014048.1:32925-51482 GCA_038048925.1 Garcialebias charrua | reverse complement strand
TTGTCCCTACACAGTATCCCACCTGGGGGGACAACAATTGGAATCAGGAGGTCTGCTCATTTACAGAAGCAGCAACCCCTCAACCCAACAGAAAATCCTGTTTTGGAGGGAAACAGTAGCTTTCCTGTCCCAACTCATTCTAATAAAATTAATAGACCCTATCTGTCTTCGAGGAGACTCGATCAGGGAAGTCTGTTAACACATCAACATGGAGGCCCGCTCCCCAACCTGGTGGACCCTCAAAGTCTCACATAGGAAGTCACAGGATTGGTGCTCGAACTGTGCTGTCATCAAAAAGCTCTGCTCAGCTGCTGTGGAGCTGATCACAGTAAGGTGCCGTCCTCATTATTTACCCTGTGACTATTCAGTGATCCGTATCACTGTTATTTACATAGCGCCTGATGCTAATGCTAATGATGCCCAGGGAGAAATTCATGACTTACTCAGCTCACTGCAGTGTAAATATCCAGAGGGGCTCTTCATTGTTTCAGGTGACTTCAATCACGTAGATTTACAGGTCTCCCTCCCAACCTTCAATCAGCACGTTTCCACAAGCAACAAGAGGAAATAAAACGCTTGACCAAGTCTACACGAATGTGAAGGGGGCGTACACGGCGAAGCCACGCCCACCGCTCTGGGCTTCTGACCACTCCTCTTTGATCTTGGTCCCAGGACAGCTTCCCCCACTCAGACGCTTTAAGCCGGAACAAAGAGAGATAAAAGTTTGGCTTCAAGGTAGCACCCCCATGCTGAGAGACTGTTTTGAAAATACAAACTGGTCTGTCTTCAGGGAGGCAGCTACTGATGGGAGCTCAGTGGATCTGGAACTTTATGCTTCCTCAGTTCTGGGTTATATTAGCACATGCTCTGAAAATGTATCCATAAAAAAATATGTTAAATTTTACCCCAACACAAAACCCTGGTTAAATAAAGAGGTCCGCACCCTGCTGGCAGCCAGGAACACTGCCTTCAAGTCTGGAAACACAGAGGAACTGAGAAAGAGCAGGAAAGAGCTGGTTGCTGGCATTAAGAAGGCCAAGGCCACATATGCACAGAGGATTGAGGGACAGTTCACCTCACAAGACCCACGGAGCATGTGGAAGGGCATCAAATGCATAACAGATTACAAAGGCAAGAGCAAACAATGCCCCAAGGACCCATCTCTGCCTGATGCCCTCAATAAGTTTTATGCACGTTTTGAAGACCCAAACAGACCAGCTAGCACCAGACTCACCTCATCACCAGATGAAGAGCATCTCAGAGTGACCGCAGCAGAAGTGAGAGGCAGTCTCAGAAGGATCAACCCTCATAAAGCAACCGGACCAGACAACATCCCAGGGAAAGTTCTGAAGGAATGTGCGGACCAGCTCTGTGAGGTGCTGGCTGACATCTTCACCACCTCACTTGCACTGGAGTCAGTTCCCACCTGCCTGAAGACCGCCACCATCATCCCAGTCCCAAAGAGCTCCACAGTGACTGGTCTGAATGACTATAGACCGGTGGCCCTCACCCCGATAGTCGCTAAATGTTTTGAGAAACTGGTCATGTCCCACATCAAGACAACCGTCAACATCAACGAGGATCCTCATCAGTATGCATACCGCGAGAACCGATCAACAGAGGACGCCATCTCCTCTGTGGTCCACACTGCTCTCACCCACCTGGATCAGAAGGACTCATACGTGCGCATGCTCTTTGTGGACTTCACATCTGCCTTCAACACCATGATCCCCCAAACTCTGATAGACAAACTATCCACACTTGGACTAAGCCCCTCCGTTTGTAACTGGGTCTTAGACTTCTTAACAAACAGACCACAGTCCGTGAAGATCCACAACTTCTCCTCCTCCACCATTACCCTCAGCACTGGCTCTCCTCAAGGATGTGTGCTGAGCCCTCTTCTGTTCACTCTGCTCACATATGATTGTACAGCCACACATCCAGGCTGTCATATTGTTAAGTTTGCAGATGATACAGCGGTGGTGGGATGCATCACAAACAATGATGAGTCCAGCTACAGACAGGAGGTGGAACACCTGGAGAGCTGGTGCAAAGAGAATAACCTTCACATGAATGTGAAGAAGACAAAGGAGATGATTGTGGACTTCAGAAGGAACATACACACCCACACCCCACTGAACATAAGTGGATCTGCAGTGGAAGTGGTCTCCAGCTACAAATACTTGGGTGTACACTTGAATGATAACCTCAGCTGGAGCAACAACACCACCAGCCTGATCAAGAAAGGTCATCAGAGACTCTACTTCCTCAGACGGCTGAGACGAGCTGGTCTGAGCAGCCCAGTCCTCACCTCCTTCTACAGGTGTGCAGTGGAGAGCATCCTGTGCTCCAGCATCAATGTGTGGCATGGAGGCTGCACAGTTGCAGAGAGGAAAGCTCTACAGAGAGTGGTGAAGGCTGCACAGAAGTCTGTTGGAGTCAGTCTCCCCACCATCACAGACATTTACACCTCCAGATGCAGGAAAAGAGCCACCTGCATCATGAAAGACCTCACTCACCCAGCACACTCACTCTTTGCCCCACTCCCCTCAGGACGGAGGTTGAGGAGCATCAAATGTAGAACCACTAGACTGAGGAACAGCTTCTACCCTGAGGCTGTTAGACTCATGAATAAATAAATAATAAGAATAATCACTGCAAAATATCACATCATGCTGATGCTGATCTGTTTTCTTGTTGCTGTGTTCATTTGTGACCATCTGCTCATACAGACTCATGTTCGTGCTGCTGTTTATAATGATGTTTTTCTACTACATTAGGGCTTAGTGTATTACTAGTTGATGTTTTTCTTAGTTAATCCTAGATGTTATTACTGTTTTTCTCTTGCATTTGTTGTTGGATGTAACTGGGACCCTGTGTACATAATCTCGTTTTCATCACATGTACCACATGCGGTGCAAATGACAATAAAGACTCTCTGACTCTGACTCTCTCTGACAACACAGCTGTTTAGGCCAGGATCTGGAATTAATTCCAGCCTGTTAGCTGAAAAAGACAGGCTGATGGCGTCGGGTCTGCCTGAGAACGTGGTGACAACTATACAAAATGCCCGTGCCGGGTCAACACAGTCCCTATACGCACAAAAGTGGCGCATCTTCGAAGCGTGGTGCTCAGAAAGAAATACAATTTATTATGCTTGCGACCTGGCTCAACTATTAACTTTCCTTCAGGATTTACTGGAAAAGGGTCGTTCTTATTCAACGATTAAAGTGTTCCTTGCAGCTATCTCTGCCTGTCACGAGGGCTGGGGACACAGGACTCCTGGAGCACACCCAATCATAATGAGATATATGAAAGGTGTGCTTCGAACCAAGCCACCCAGTAGGACCTTGACCCCTGGTTGGGATATTGGTCTGGTCTTGGGGGATCTTTGCGACCCACCATTCGAGCCTCTCAGCGAGATTAAGATAGATCTTCTATCTTACAAAACTGCTCTTCTCCTGGCTCTTTGCTCGGCGAAACGCGTGGGTGACCTCCATGCATTGTCTGTACATCCCAATGTGTACCAGATTCGCCCCTGACGGGTCAAAGGTCACACTAAGGCCTAATCCCGCATACACTCCCAAGGTCTTGACTCTGAACCATAGGAGTCTGGACTTTGATCTCTCCTCCTTTCCACCTGCCCCTGTCCTCACTCAGGAACAGGAAAGGCTACAGGCTCTCTGCCCAGTGAGGGCTTTACGCACCTACATGCAGAGAACAGCCGAATGGAGGAAAACAAACCAACTGTTCGTCTGCTTTGCCGCACCTGCTACAGGAAAGGCCCTATCAAGACAGCGCCTCTCACATTGGGTGACGGAGGCCATTAAGAGGGCATACGGTAGCAAAGGTCAACAAGTGCCCCCTGGAGTCCATGCTCACTCAACCAGGGGCTTGGCCACTTCCTGGTCATTGTTCAAGGGCGTGTCAGTTGCAGACATTTGTGCTGCTGCGAACTGGAGCTCTTTAAACACTTTTGCAAAGTACTACAGTTTGGATGTTACTGCGTGTGATGTCACTCAGGCTGTTCTTTCTAATACACAATAGAAAGTAGCTTTGAGATGCCTTCTGGTCAAGGGCAGACGTTCACACTAACAGGCATTTTACTGAGCATTTCAAGGGCGTGAATGAATTACGTTCCCATAGCAAGTATGTTGCACCGAGAGACCGAACTGAAAGGGAACTGAAAGTTATGCACCATAACTCATGTTCCCTGAAGGAAGGGAACGAGGTGCAACATAGCTGGCCCTTTTCAATGCTGAAAGCTCGGTGAAGTGCAATTTCTGAGGAAGATGGAGGGGCGTCAGTCGCCTAAGTACCTAAAGGGCGGTACCTCTGGCGCGGGGTGACGCCCCCTGCCGTAAAAGGCGTGAATGTATTCCTTCAGGTAATCGCGCGGGGGCGCAATTCCCATAGCAAGTATGTTGCACCTCGTTCCCTTCCTTCAGGGAACATGAGTTATGGTGCATAACTTTCAGTTTTTTACATTGTAGAAAAAAACAATTAAAACAATTTCCAATTATTTATTTAGATAAATACTGTAATATTGTGAAACTGTAATATTGTGAAACTATGTTTTGTTTAAGATTCCTTCTAAGATCTAAATGTTTCATGTTTCTAAAATTTTGATAAAATATCTGAAGTAAGCTTTAGTCAAAAACAGTTTTAATACAGATAGGCAATCATTTGAATTTTTTTTATTCTTTGCATCAGACTTTATGAGTAAATTTATGAAAAAAATTATAATCTTTTGTTGCATCATTTGTTTTTTGTATGGCAAAGTTTGTTATATTGCAGTGACTTTGTAGCGACATCAAATTTAATAAAGATACCATATTTAATTTTGCTGTAAAAATTTGTTTAAGGCCTTGATAATTTGATAGATTTTTAAATTCACATTTTACTGTAATGTTAATGTTTGCTGTTCTGTAATATACATTACAGAGATAGTACTATATGCTATACAGCATAGAGGTCATTTAAGTTTTTTCTGATATTTCTCCTTTAAGGTTATCATACCATCGGAGTCTCATACCAACCTATTTCAGTCCATATTTCTTGGCAATACAACGACAAAGGACTACTAAAACCAATCCTTCACCACCTTAAAGGTGCTACTGTATATGTAACTTTTCTAAAAAATGTATTTTTAACATTTTTCTTCACTCTGTCACTATCTCCTGACAGACTGATGTTAGACAGGTAATCTCTGGAAAAAAACTTAAAAAAAATATTGTCCCCTTGCTTCTCCAGGTGGTAAATAAGCATTTCTAAAAAGCAAAAGTGACCCGCCGTTAACCAGCCAATAAAAACAGAGTTTGTAACCAGCCAATAAAAACAGAGCTTGAATTTGAATCAGCCAATAAAAACAGAGCTTGAATTTGAATCAGCCAATAAAACCAGAGCTTGAATTTGAATTTCAGCAGACCACGGGGGGCAGAGCCATATATGGCGCTGAGGGGGAGGGATCAGAATGCTTTTCCCTGTTGAAAATATTTCTAAGTGCTGCGTGCTACAGAAAGTTACATATAGTACCTTTAATCCTAGAATGAGAACACTTGTCTGGCAGGGCATACAGGTTCTAAAGCCAATGGTAAACCTACTTTAAAATTAATTTCTATGGTTTCCTGTGACAGGAGGAGGCATTTGATGCTCGCAAAAAGAGAAAAATCCCTGTATTGGCACGGAGTCCACAGTGTAGATAGGCAGACCAGTCAAAAGCTTTGCACACATGTCTCAGTGAAAAACCAGTAAAAAGTGGAGTAAAACATCAAAAGAGTACTGTACTGGTTCTGCCAGTAATGTCAGCACTGGTGCAGCTAAGATATCTTAATACTCGAGCTTCAAACTGGCAATTAAAATTGTTTGCCATTTGGCCTCCATTTGACAGTCTGTGTCTGGAAATATGGAGCTGGAAAAGGACATGCACAAATGTGGAATTTGATATCCCTTTCCTGTAATGTGATTGTACCCCCATATTACAGGTAATGCAAAAAAAAGAAGAAGCAATAATTAGGGTTTGCAAAGCACATTGAAAAACACCAAACATTCATTTAATGGTCTTTACTGTCAAAACTTCAGCTTGTGCAAGTTATATTACCTGCAATTAAAAGTGAGAAAATGCAGGATTTTTTTCTAATAACAACCTATTTATTATTTCAAAGCAGCATTTGCTTAAATTATTAAACAAAAGACTTCATAATCAGCCATCACCCAATGCAAACATTCATTATGCTGATCTTTTATCCTCAGCATTATTGTCATCTGTGTTGCTGTGGAAAAGACTTAAAACTCAAGCTGTTTCACCTAGTGCTACAAAAGAAAACGGGCAAAAAATAGAACCAAATCAAAACAATAAAATGGACTGCTAAAAGCTTCAGATGACGACATCTAATTGCCTATTTTGCCTGGCCAACATTCCCAAACTCATCAATAATTAGACACTGAAAGTAATTTATTATCACTCCCAAATGAATATGTACCGTAGCTTGTTTCTTGTTAAAGAATAATGTTGTCCCCTTTTCCTTTTCCAGCAAAATAAAGAAAAAGGGAGATGCCTTCACAATGAAGAAATTAGATAGAGCTTTTTCTCAACTCCCACCCCCCACTATTAGATTACAGTACCTACATTTTGAACGCATGGTTTCAAATTTCCAGTTTACCATGAGTTAAAAATCGCTGACCCTTCAAACATTTGGCAACCAAACAAAACATGCAAAGCTGAAGACAAGAGAACACAGATTTATACACTGTGATTTGTCTAATGGTTTATTTTTGAGGCAAGTTCAAGTTTGATGTTATTACACCACTGCCTTAAGCCAAGTTAGAACTGGCCTAAAATGCTTTCTTCTTGCAGTAGAGCTTGCATTGTAGGTCAATGAACACTTACACAATCACGTCTGAAAACAGGCTAGCATGCATCTAAATTCACACGCACACTATAACCCCTCGGCTATATAACCATTCCTCCGTTCCTAGTGTAATGTATGTTGTTCGTTTGCTGAATCTGTGCTAGCCAGCAGTATTAACCTGATGCGTCCAAGCGTAGCCAGCACTGGACACTCCCTCTGTCAACTTCTGCAAGCAAGCAGAGTGCTGCACTGCCAGAGATGTGGTGCAACAAATCTATACCTCTCATAGAAAGTGAGGGTTTGGTGGGGGGAGGGGGGTTATCTAGCTACAGTGTGTGATAGACTTTGATAAACAGCAAAGGTCGAGAAGCAGGTCAACACACGGTTTCGTTTTTCTGATTTATTGTGTATCAGGACGAGGCAGGAGCTGCCCACCACCTGAGAAGTGAGGGTAAAATAAAAAAATAAAATAAAATAAAAACCTTGAAGGTTAAAAGAAAGAAACTGTCAGGAAGCTTAGAACAAACAGAAGTGGTCTTCACTGCAAGAGATGCATGACGATAAGAGACATCAGAGGGAGAGTCTGCTTTATCAGAATGCAAAGAGAAACCAGAGGAAGAGATGTACTCCCTCAGGGGAGAGGAGAGGAGCGGGGATGGGCAATATGGAGGGGCAGAGCTGCATAAAAAGAAGATTAAAGAATAATAGCTTTTGACTTATTGCAGAAACGTAGTACTTTTAATGACAAAAGTCCTGAGTGTGGAACAGTGTTAACATTTGGAACACTATATTGGATAGTATCATGGATAATGTGTTAAAATGAATGCAAGGCCGTGGTTCTGCTCCTTACTGACTATAATTTTCATCAATTCAGTAGCTGTGTTTGCATTGATGTATTTTTATGTGAATGTAAAACATCCTGATTAAAAAAAGGCAAGGTTCTACTTCCTACAAATTTTTAATCTACATTCTTCAATTTTTTTAAGGATGCACGATATTGGATTTTTAACCGATGTCCGGTATGTTAAAACTTATTTGGACGATAACCAATACCATGTATATGTTTAATATAATTTCCTTTGTCAGAACATAGCCCTCTTATTTAGGCTTATTTATTACAAAATCTGTGTAACAGCTGTAAGAGCTGGTGACATATATTCAGTAATAGTCATGTAGCACTTTAACTTATATTAAATGAAAAGTGTTACATGTTATTTATTACCATTAGTCATCTGCAATGCTGTCTCACTTGTGGAAGCTTGTTCCAGGTTCATAGCTGCAGTGTGGGATCCTCTGCACTCTTGTGCATGATTGACAGCCTTTTTAAGTTCAAAGTTTGTGTCTATCCTTTGTGCCATAAGACTAATCATGCTAACGGGGCTAACACAACGTCCAAATGTCTGTGGTAAAACTTAGGGCTGGGCGATATATCGATATTTTTAAAATATCGATATTTTTTCTAAAGAGATATAAGACGAGACTATTATCGTTTATATCGAGAATTCTCCTCCTGCTGCCGCGCGGGCTCCCACTCGCCCCCCTCCTTCACTGAACAGACCCAGCCCCTCCTTCCTGCCTGCAGGAGAGCGGAGCCGCGGAGACTTTCAGTAAACACGGGAGATATGAAGAGCCACGACGCTAGCTGCTGAGGGGGAAAAAACAATGTTCTTTCTGAGCTAGGCTCCTTCCTTAAAGCAAACCACGGGTCTGAGCTCATTTAGCCATGCGTGCACCGCAGAGAGAGGTGGAGACATTGGTGGATCAGCGGTTTGTCATGTCGCTAAAGATACGGTCCTTAGCGGCTAACAAGATGGCTAACGCTTTAGCCGTCTTCTTCCACAGCTGAGACTGACCGTGTCTTTAGCGATATATGATAAACTGCTGATTTAATAATGTCTCCGCCTCTCTGTTCACGTTTCTGAGTGGAGGCTGTCGTGTTTTTACACAAGGATTCAATGCGACACTTTGTAGAGCAACTTAGAGAACGTCTTCGTGAACCCGGAAACAACCCCCTGACCCTTTCACAATAAAACCGGATACAGTATATCAAATATATTGTACCACAGAGGCTCACATTTACTGCAGTTCACAAACACACTGACTAAAGTCAAAGCACCTTTCTATCTTATCAAGACACTCAAAGCTCTTTAAAACACAATCTGTGTCCTCATTTACCCATTCATACAGCACTCTATTAGATATGTACATGGATTAATCAGTACTTTATCACATTCATACACTGATGGGACACACATCAGAGGCAGTGAGGGGTTCAGTGTTGCCCACTACCCAGGAACACTTCAGCATGTGACAGCTGGTGGAATTGAACCCCCACCTCTCCCATTGGAGGAGACTGCTCCTGAGCTAGCCTCTCAGCCACAGCTGCCCTCGGCTGAAGAGGATTATTATTTAATTAAATAAATGTCTAAAAAATAAAGTAATGTATGGTTCATTCATAAAATGGTTCATTTTTTAGACATTTATTTTGTAGAGTTACAGCTTTTTGTTAATAAATGTTGCTGTGTGACAACTGGGACAAAGCTTTGACTCAGAAATATATTTTTGTTATTCTTTTCTGGAAAGAAAATTATATCAAGATATATATCGTATATCGCGATATATCACAACAATATCGAGATATGAATTTTTGTCCATATCGCCCAGCCCTAGTAAAACTCACCCAAGTGCTATTGGCTGTTAGCTTCTCAATGACGTCAGAAATGATGGCTTGTAACTCTGTAAGGCTACGGCAGAAAAATATCTCTGACCGGGGACGATGTAGAGAGGCTCAACGTAGTCCAAAAATCTTCGGAATACGACAGCCTCAATGAAAAAAACTAACAAAAAAAACTTGCCAACCGCCGACATTTTGACTTCTTCCTCTCCGCCGTGATCAGATCAGGTGGGCGTGCGTGACATCATCACGTTGTGCTGGCGCTGCAGGCGTTCTTGTCACTGGGTTGTCATACAAAAACAGTGTATTTTATATTGGTGAGTTATTTTGATGGAATGGCTAATATTCAACTTTAACGCTAATATAGGCCGATACCGATACCATGCCAATAACATCGTGCATCCCTATTTTTTTCTGTTCATTTACAGCAGGGGTGCTCATTACGTCAATTGTGATCTACCGGTCAGTCGCGGAGGCAGTACTAGTAGATTGCAGCGTGATATTAAAAAATTGTCAGCCTATCAAACATCCTGTCACTTGATTGACATACAGGGCAACCAACCAGATGACAACTGAATTTTGAGCTTTAGCCTATCAAACATCCCATCACATGATTGACATACAGCGTAACCAATCAGATGACAACTGAATCTTGAGCTTTAAGCCTATCAAACATCCTGTCGCTTGATTGACATGCAGGGCAACCAATCAGATGACAACTGAATCTTGAGCTTTAAGTGCTCATGCTAAAAACAACGGCGCGAAACGCGGCAAAACTTACAAGCTAATCAGCGAATTACCTCAGATTTTAAGCCCTTGCTAAAACATAAGTGAGAAAGCTGGACCAAGCAAGAAGACAAAAACATATCACTTTCATACGGAATGGGAGGTGGACTTTTTTTTCACTATGTCATTTTCGAAGTGCGTTTGCCTCATCTGCCAGTCTATTCGGCTCCACTTATTTATGTGAGTCAGCCTTTTCCTACATGAAAATCATTAAGTCCAAATACCGTTCCACCATGACCAAGGGTCTGCAACCTTTAGGATCAAAAGAGCCATTTCTGCCCCTTTGTTCACTAGATTAAATGTGTCCAGAGCTGCAAAACTCACTGCAGTTGTCATTATCAACTGGTGGCCCATGGCCCACTTTAAGTTTGTTAGAGAGAGGTTTTCTGGCCAGTAGGCATTAAATTATAAAACTAAAAACATCTAATGATTGTTAAGATTTATTGATATTTTTCCATTTTGAGACTAAAGAAAAGACTGGATTCCATCTATCCATCCATTATCGTTACTTGCTTTTTACTTTCTGGGTTGTGGGGGATCACTGGTGCTCATATCCAGGTTGCAAGTCTATCACAGAAGGCTGGATTCTTGTAATAGAAAATATATTTTTTTGTAAAACAAACAATGAACAGTTCAGGCTTATGTGTTGTTGTTTTTTTTAATTGTGGAGAAATTGAGCATCCTACTTTAAAGGGAAAAAAGCATAAAGTTAAAGGAGTATAATTTACTCTGTGTATTTGTACTAGTGTCAACATATTTGCTAAGGAAATGACAGAAAAACAGCTAAAACTAGTCATTTTTTGTTGTGGGTACAACATCCTATAAAATTCAGTTTTATGTTAGTTTTGGTCAAAGCTTGAAAGAGCTGCTACGGAGGGACCAAAGAGCCACATGTGGCTCCAGAGCCACAGGTTGCAGACCCCTGGCCATGACTGATGAACATTTGGAAATGTGCTTGAGGCTGGCTGTCAGCAGCTACTGTCCGGACGATGCATCTCTGGCTGATTCAATTTGGTGCAAGTCATCAAAGTAAACTCAGGCAATTACAAAAAAATGTTAATAATTATTTATTATGTGTTGCGCAATATTGGCTTATTCAGTTATGCAAGGTACATCAACATACATTGTACATAAAAACATTCCTTAATACATTTGAAGATAGTTATATGTTTTGCATTTTTGTAGTGGGTAGATCATTTTGACTTGGTTTTCGCATGCTGAAAAAGTGTGAAGTGAACACCCCTGATTTACAGTATGTGCCATTTTTGACAATTTGTAGGTAATATTTGGGCTTGAGTTTGATTGTTGGAACCTAAAGCATCTTAATTACAAAGGTTGTAGGGCCCTGTGGTCACTGTGGCTTTTCTGTGTAAAGTTTGCATGGATTTCCTCTGGGTCCTCTGGTTTTCTGCCACTGACAAAAACATGCATCTTAGGTTAATTGGCAACTCTAAATTGCCATAAGGTGTGAGTGTTGAGCATGAATAGTTGTCAGTCTCATTTGTCCCTATATGTGTAATAGTGATGGACTGGTGACATGTCCAGGGTGTACCCTGTCTGTTGTGCAGTGACTTGTGGAGATAGAGAAGTTTGTTTCTGGTTAAAACCATTTTTCTGCAAAATGACAGTGACAAAAAAATGTACCCTTTACATCCACACGTTAGTAGACCTAATAAAGTGTCTTATTCATATTCCTTTGAAAAGGCGTTTTTAAAGATTGTGTCACACTTGCTGTGGCAGTGAAGAAAATTGACTCCTAGCAGGAGTTTGGGACTCATTCGAGGGAAAATAAGGCCTTTGTTTTATTTAACAGTTCAATTATAAACCAGCTAATGGCTTGCTAATTATAATAGTTTAATAACTCAGAATGTATGATCAATCATCTGATTGTCACTTTCTGAAGCTGCAAAAAGTTCCAGTTTAGGTACAACACAGAGTGTGAGCGTCTTTGGGTAACTGTACTGTACTGTGAAATTGGTAGCAGGCACAAAGGAGAAGTTATTCCTGAAATAAGTTTTTAATTGTATGAAGGAGAGAAACTGATCATTTCATCTTAGTTCAGAAAGAGTTTGTGTTTGTGGGACAATGATCACAAGCTTTTGTCTGCCATAGTCGAAAACAAACCGCTGCTTGTTAAAAGCTTGGTCAACAGTCTAGAAGGAAATTCTCAATGGCAACTATAAAATACCAGCAAAACCATCAATGTTAGAAAGCAACACTTGCATAGCAGACATTTTGAATCACTTTAATTTCCTTTATGTGAACTATTTCTAGTAAATTCTAAATTTTTGTTTGTTTGAGGGAGAAAATGTGATTTTTTAAATATATGAATATGGTCAGAACGTGCAAATTTAAAGAATTATCTGACTATCAAAATATTTTTACTTTTAAACAAACCAGCACCTAGGGGAGCTGTGGCTGAGTGGTTAGAGCAGTCGTCCTCCAATGCAACAGTTGGGGGTTTGATTCCACCAGCAGTCACAAGCCAAAGTGTCCCTGAGCAAGACACCAAACCGCTCATTGCCTCATGTGTCCCATTGGTGTATGAATGTGATCTAAAGCACTGATTACTAAATCTATACAAATATATAGTATCTGGTAGAGTGCTGTATGAATGGGTAAATGAGGACACAGATTGTAGTGTAAAGCACTTTGAGTATCTTGATAAGATAGACATGTGCTATATTAGTACAGTCCATTTACCATATACCTAGTAGTGACAAGCCAAGTTGCTTCCAAACAGTGTTATTCCAATCAATATGCTTTTGTTGCTTTTTATTCTACACTTAGCTCTTCTCACAAACGAAAAGAAAAACAACCTTTAGCGTCCCAGCCATTATAGTTTACGTTTAAAATAGGGGTGCACCGATAAATAGGCAGGCCGATTTATCTGCCCCAATTTCCTTAATTTTGGGAAATCGGCCAATGCTTGCATGAGAAACCGATTTTACAGATTTCTTTAGTTTTAACAACAATTGTCTAAACTTCATTTATATTTCAGAGCACTACCTTGTGACCAGTTAAAACAAGTTTGTATTGTTTCTAGAATATTGTTCATGGGTCTGTTTTTCAACAAAAATAAGATTGAAATTTGAAGGCGCATTGTGACCTTACAACATCTAACAGTGTTGCTTATAAAACTAAATCGGTATCGGCCAAAATCGGAATCGGCAGGTCAGACGTTGTAGAAATCGGTGATCGGCCAAAAAAACCCTAGTTGAAAAGCACTTTGAGATTTTTATTAATGTAAAGTGCGGTATAAATTGAATTCATTATTATTATTATTATTATTATTTATTAAAAGATAAAGTGGATATTGGTCATGGGTGAGCTCAGCTTTACTGTGAATATACATTCATCTCACACCGCATGGATCAACTAGTAATAAAGGCATATAAATATCTCCAGCTAGCAGGATTCGAAGGCTTTTCTGTTTTATTACTGGGGTATAACCAGTTGCAGAATTTTGCATCAAGCACAAAATGTTTGGACATAGTCACTTTTTAGGAAAAACATGAAACAATCCTAAATCAGAAGCTTAAATCAGTGCAAGATAAGACTGCTTTCAAACAGCTTGTGGTTGTTCTGGCACTTGTGCTATATTAATTTGCCTTGCATGAGTGAAGAAGTAAAAGGTACAAACTGTGAGAAACGTGAATTCAACCAGTAGCTCATAGATGAACGGGGGGTACGACGAGACCAAAAACATGACAGGACGTGGAAAAAATAAAAATAAAAACAGAATAATTGCTGAAAAATTCAACAAGTTTTTTACTTAAAATGTCCTGCTCTAATTTGAGAATGTGCGTGCAGGCATGAGCCCAGTAAGGCAGAAACGGTTCCTGCAGCCTTGGAGGTGGGAGCATGTGTCCTGCATCCTCCAGTGTCACGCTGGGTCACAGACGTCACCTGTTCCAGCAGCCTGCCTCACAACACTCGCCTCCCCCCCACCACTCACCCGCTTTATACACTCAAACATGAGTGCACAAACACGAGGCTAGCAGTTCTGATTATTAGTTTTGATTCTATGTGATTGAAGTACAACATATTAAATACATTGGTCATAGAATGATCTCAAGAGTGTAAGAGTCTTTTAGACTGAAACAAGAAAAATGCTATCTGGAGCTTGTGGCCGTGTTATGCTGTTATGATGTTGCCAAGCCCTAACATTGCAAGCGGCACTAATTTAAACGCTGCAGGCTAGTGGGTTGGTAGCCTTAAATACAGCGTACAAGCATGGATAAAAAACCTTGGCAAATGATAACGTACTCGGATAAAAGTTACCGACTAGGAAGAAGTGTGAAACCACAATCAACATAAATAAAATGGAACCAAAAACTCTGTACACGTTGGTGTCTGTGTGGTTGAGAAGATAAACTCATTCAAAGGAGCTCCCTAGCCATGCTGTGGTCATCGTTTAGAGAGGGCCTGAAATTTGTTTTTCCATGCCTCCGCCACTTGTTTGCTTGAGAAGCTGAGAATACTTTACCACAAGAATCCACCATGGAGATTCTTGATGTGTGTATCCTTTTCTCTGTCTCTCACACACCAAATTGAGCCCGCCCACATATCGCTGACATTTCTTTTTGGAGAGTCTTTAAATTACCACACATATTAGTGCAGCTCTACAAAGGCTGCTTTTTATTCTTCTTCGTAATCTCATGTGCTTTCAGGGTCAGAAGCTGCCCCTGCTCCCCCCGCCCCCGCCTTTTGCCTTTCCTCTGTCCTTCACTCCTCCACTGTGCTCTGCAGCTCCTTGCTGCCAGCGGGAACAGACAAGCGGTTACACCCAGTGTCTCACGGGAGCCCTGCTGCGCTCCTCTGCATTGACAGATCAGCACAGGACAGCACAGCACACTGCTGTTCCACGACTGCCTCCTCTCCCCTCGCCACCAACCACCCACTTGCTACAGATTATGACTCACTTCTCATAAAACCAGCCAGGACAGTTCTGCATGCCAGTTTGGTGTTATGTTAAAGGGGACCACACATGCAAAATTCACTTTTTAATGTTTTTTTACTAAACTTTGGGTATTTACTTCATAAAAAAACAGTCCTTGTGCCAAAAAAATGCACCCAGTGGTTTATTTACTCTAAGTAGATTTATTTTACTGTGATGAAAACGGTTCGTTTTTGAAATAAAATGGAAGTCAATCGCGCCTGTGACGTCACAGGCGCGAGGACAACCCACCTCAAACCTGAGTCCAGCCCCTCACCTGGTTAGGCTCAACCCACTTCTGTATTAAACACATGACTGTTGTTTTTCATGATTTCATCTCATCTTTTGTTTATATGTTATTAATTTCATGTGTACAGCACTTTGTTGCAGCTGTGGTTTTTTAAATGGCTTTATAAATAAAGTATAATTGTTATTTTTATGTTTTTTAGTTCAATTTTTAGTGTATTTGCGATCTCTCCCAACGCGCCGCCGGCAAAAATTAAACGAGCATACCCCCGGCGTAGAGACCGGTTGCGACGGGACCCTCTTCTGGCGCCATGGAGCGGAGCTTCAACTGTACAGCCTTGCTGCAGCCTCGCAGCAGCCTCGCAGCAGTGAGGACCTTCCCCTTACGGATTAATTTACGGGAGACACTTGGTGAACTTTGTGTTGTCTTGACTGGAACAGCGATAACGCCCAAAGTCTCCGAGCGGAGCTGGCGAAAACCGGAAGTGGAACAAGCTAACATTAGCTTCGGATTCGGGTGGTCTAATGCTAAAAGGAGCAGCAAACTGCGGCGCGCTCAGACGGGTTTCGGTAAGTTATCTTAAGCTAGCACTAACAGTAAGTCAAATGAGTAATAAAAAAAGAGCTAATTTTAAAACAACAACACATTACAGATACTGGCTGTTACAGGGCGTAAACAGATCTTTGAAGGGCGTGGACTTCAGAACTTCTATCAGAAACCGGTCGTTCAAAACGAAAGTTAAAACTGGCAGAATTAAAAAGGGTATAATTGATTATCTAAGAATTATTTTGTGCATTAAATTGAAGGAATAGNTTTCAACAAATTCCTTTTGATCATTTTTTTAAATGTAAACAGTGACTTGGCATTTTTAACTACATTCTCCAAGCCATTCCATAATCTAATTCCCTGGATTGAGGTAGAACGTCCCTTCAAGCTAGTTCTGAATTGTGGTTTTACAAACATCTCTGTCCCCTTAAGATTATAACAACTTTGTCTTTTAACAAAGTGCATTTGGATATTTAAAGGTAATTTGTTGTTCTGAGCCCTATACATAATTGATAAAATATTATAATCAACCAAATCATGGAACTTCAATAATTTCAGTTGATAAAATAATGTACTGGATGGATGACAGTAATGTTTTCTAGTGATAATTCTTACAGCTCTTTTCTGTAATACAAAAATAGGCTTTGTGATTGTTTTACACGCTTTCCCCCAAACATCAATACAATAGATTAAGTGTGGAACAATGATTGTGTTATACAACAAATACAGAGCTTTATCATTCAATAGGTCTCTGACCTTGTATAGTACTGCAATCGATTTAGCTATTTTTATTCTTACAGAATTTATGTGTTGTTTCCATGTCAGTTTGTCATCAATAATAACACCCAAAAACTTCACCTCACTCACTCTACAAATCTCAACACCCTCAATTTTGAGTGGAACATCAACAGTTTTCTTTTTATTACTGAATATCATGTAATTAGTTTTTTCTAGATTTAATGATAATTTATTGATTTTAAACCAAGTTTGTATTTTGGTAAATTCTGTCTTTATCAATTCCAACATTTGTTCTATATCTTCACCTAAACAGAAAAATGTGGTATCATCAGCAAAAAGTATACATTTAAGGAGTCCTGACACATTTACCAAGTTTTCACGTCACGTACACACACACAGACACACACACACACACATACACACACACACACACACGTACGTTCATTTCTCACACACTCCAAGTTTGGACTCTGTGTGGAGGACACAAGCAGAAAACAGGAACTGCATGTTGGATTTTTCAGTAACTGCATGCTTGTTTCCTTTTAAAGACTTTCTGTCCTAAAATTTAGAAGTAAGCTTGTTGGTCGTCGTCTTTAAATCACGTAAAAGGGGGGAAAAACTTTAAGTAAGTTATCTTAAACCCATAATGATGAATGGAAGAAGATGAAAATACAGCTGAAGGAGAAAACTAACTGTAACCTCAGGCCTAAAACGTCCACCTTTGATGTGTTTCATGATACATGTGTTCTGTCTGTCTGTTTGCCTGTTTGTCTGTCTGCTTATTTCTTTCTGTGCTTGTCTGTCTGCCTGCCTGTCTGTCCGTCTGCCTGTCTGTCTGTCTGCCTGCCTGTCTGTCCGTCTGCCTGTCTGTTTGCCTGCCTGTCTGTCTGTCCGTCTGTTTGCCTGTTTGTTTGTCTGTCTGTCCGTCTGACCGTCTGCCTGCCTGTATGTCTGTCTGTCTGTCTGTCTGTCTGTCTGTCTGTCTGTCTGTCTGACCGTCTGCGTCTGCCTGCCTGTATGTCTGTCTGTCTGCCTGCCTGTATGTCTGCCTGCCTGTATGTCTGTCTGTCTGTCTGTCTGTCTGTCTGTCTGTCTGTCTGTCTGTCTGTCTGTCTGTCTGTCTGTCTGTCTGTCTGTTTCTGTGCTTGTCAAAATCAAAAAAGTCAAAGTCAACTTTATTGTCAAAACTGCAATATGTACAGGACATACACAGGATTGAAATTGCATTTCTCTCAGTCCCTAGGTGCAACAGTAACCATTTAAACACTAAAACACTGAAACATTTAATAAACATAAGCATAAAATGGAATAATAAAAGTGTAATACTGTCCTGAGTTTTTGCATCGTAGTTTTCCTGAGTTTTTGCATAGTAGTTTTTGCATAGTAGTATGAAAGGTTATCAACACTAAAACACTAAACATTTAATAAACATAAGCATACAATGAAATAATAAAAAGTGTAATACTGTCCTGAGTTTTTTGCATAATAGTATACAAGTGTAAAAATTATATCTATAAAATAAAATGAAAGTTCTGGCATTGACATTTGTAATAGAGTGACAAAGCAGCATATGAAGTTTAGGTACACAGTATATGTATGAGGTAGTTGGTATTGGTATAGAGGTAAAGTGGCATATGCAATAAGGCTAGTAAAAATAGTGTATGTATATATACAGGTAGTCCCCGATTTACGAGCGCTCTGATCTGCGAGGTTCCAGACTTACGAGCTGCGAATTTTTGGAAAAAACGAAAAAAATACTGAGTTTTCATGTGTTTT
>JBBPBX010014047.1:21413-43539 GCA_038048925.1 Garcialebias charrua | reverse complement strand
GCTGGTTGTTGAAATTGTCCGAAGGATTTGTACATTTTTTAGCAGACTTGTTGGAGCAAATTGAGTGAGTGCTGTCAGCTGTGCTGGCTGCTTGTGATGTGTTCAGGCACGACTAGGAGCATGTGTGTTCATGTGTAGTAGTCCGTGTGCATAAGGTTTTGTGGTTAGCTGTTTAAAGTTTTTTCTTTAAATCTGCAATCATGGAGTTAGATGCTGAAATCTGTTTCAAGGAAATCGACTTAGAAATAAGAAGAGCTGCTTTGAGCAAGATGAAACTTGTGTTTGAGCAACGAAAATTAGAATTGCAGGCTAAGATTCATCAGAGAGAGTTGGAGCTGGGTGTTGAACATGTCCCGTTGTGTGAGGTAGGGTGTCGCCCAAAGTTGTGTATAGGAAATGATTTGGTGGGATAGCGCTCCAACTTTTCTGTAGCAGACGTCTCCATGTTTAGGGATAATGTCTTGGCAATGGATTGTATGTTGGTCACTCCAGAGATGACACTACAAGTAGAGGAGATATGCGAAGAGGACGAGTTGAAGTTGATCTGAGTGACTATTTTTTTGTTTTTTCTGAGTTAGAATGTGAAGAGGACGAAGTTGAAGTTGATCTAAGTGACTGTTTTTTGTTTTTCTCTTAGTCAGAACACGTCCCAGTGAGCGAAATAGCCGTGATGACAAGCCAAATGATTCATTCTGCTCCTTTGTTTACCTTTTCAGCCATTTCACGTTAGGCTGTGAGTGTGGTGATGGACGTTGTAGAGCCGTTGACTCAGAAGGAAGCAGAAAATGAGTCAGGAAGTGAGTTGTTTGTGGCTATGAGTTGTAAATTGCCGTAGCCCTCTGTTAACCATGATGCTGCATTGCTTGACGCTATGTCCTGTGTTTACAGTGTAGCTGATAGTAAAGATGACCAGGAGGTGCTGTTACTGTTGACCAGGACGTACTGTCCAGTGCTGACCAGTGTTGCAAATGTGGAAAGTTTTTCTTTGGGTGTCATGTATGGGAAAAACTCTCATTCTCTAACTGGCATCATTAAACACAGTGTTGTGGGTGTTACTAAACAGCAGTCTTACAGAGTAGACCTGGACAAAAGACGCCTTTTTGAGTTTAGGATATTTTGAGTGTGACTGGTGGATTTTGGGGTTGGCGGCTCTAGCAGACCCGTTGGTAGTGTTAGTCAGTTTGTACTTTAAGTACTGGGTTGTGGGTTGTTTTTTTGTACATACCGTACTATGTTGTTGTTTTAGACTGTTTGTCTTTGCATGGGTGATGAGGCATCATCCCATGCAAAGTCTTTTGTGGGGGGTGTTACATGCCTTGGGCATGTCATTTTTATTTAGGTCAGAGGGATGAGTTGTTTAAAGGTTTTGGGAGGCTGATTGACTGCAGTTGTTGCTTAATTAAAGTATGCTGTAGGTGGGGTGATTGCTCCCTCTATATTAGGTCCAAGCCACAGAAGCAGAAGGAGATCCGAAGCAGCAGCAGAGGGAGAGGAGTCATGGTCGAATGAAGTAGCCGAATGAAGTAGCCGAATGAAGAAGCCGAATGAAGTAGCCAAATGAAGAAGCCGTATGAAGAAGCTGTATGAAGAAGCCAAATTAAGAAGCCGTGAGAAGCCGAAGATGAATCTGTGAGAGAAGAAGAAGACTTGCTTTCATTGTTGTTGTGTACGGGGTGTGCTCAACCTGGGTGCTGAAGACCGGAGGGGTGAGCGACCCGTTGGACTTGGAGTTTTTTTGGTTATTAACTATCCTGAAGCTGGATTCGACCTGGTCTGACTTTTCTTTATTACTTTGTGATCTGGTGGACACGAGGAAGCTGAGGTCTGTTTAAATGAGTTGGAGGTTGCACACCCGAAACCGTGTCGCTGAGAGCCTAAAAAAAAAAAAAAATTAACCTTCATTTCTTGTCTCGTGTCCATTAATATGCTACGCTCCTTCGGGTCGTAACATGGCCATACCAACATGTGGAAACAACATGCTGGACCGTGTTTACATAAATGTAAAAGATGTATATAAAGGCAAACCCTACCCCCACCTAGAATTCTCTGATCACATCTCAAACTTCCTGGCTCCTGTTTACCTGCCCCTGTTGAGATGCGCCAGACCAGTACAAAATAAAACTAAATCTTGAATCCAGAGTAGTGGACCTATACTAAAAGACTGTTTTGAATGCACAGACTGGCAACTCTTCAGAGAAGCTGCTAAAAATGTGGTAGCGCTAGACCTAGAGCAATATACATCCTTAGTACATTAGTAAATGTGCTATTGATATCACCACTATCAGATATGTTAAGAGATACCCAAACAGAAAGCCTTGGCTGAATGCAGAGGTTTACACTCTGTTGAAAGCCTGGAACACTGCTTTCAGGTCTGGAAACTCACATGCGCTGAAAAGGACAAGGACAGAGCTGGTTGCTGGTATCAAGAGTGCCAAGGCTACATATGCACAGAAGATCCAGGGTCAATTTACCACACAAGACCGAAGGAGCATGTGGAGGACCATTAAGTATATAACATATTATAAAGGAAGGAGTAAACAATGCCCTAGAGGCCCATCACTGCATGATGCCCTAAACAAGTTCTACACATGCTTTCTAGAGCCAAACAAACCACCCAGCACCAGACTCACCTCACCACCAGATGAAGAGCTTCTCAGCATGACCTTAGCCGAAGTGAGAAGTACTTTCATGAGGATGAACATGAAAGTACTTGAGGAGTTGCTCAACAAGCAACCGACCCATACAACATCCCCGGGATTTTACTGAAAGACTATGCCGATCAGCTCCTTGTGGTGCTGACAAACATCTTTAACTCCTCACTTACCCTGGTAACAATTCCCACCGGCCTGAAGACTGCCACCATCATCCCAGTTTCTAAGAGCTCTACAGAAGCAACAACAAGTTAACAGCTGAAATAGCTGCTAAAATAAAACATTTTGATTTATTCAGCAGGAAACTGCTAGATGTGAATTCAAAATATGAAACTGACATGCAGGCACCTCAAAGTAGGCTCACAGAAGAGAACATCCAGTTTTAAGTCCCAATCTGCTGTCTCCATTCACCTCCTCTGGTAAGCAGATCCACTGAATAACCTTCTCTCAGAGGTCTCACACCTCCTTTGGTAAGGAGATCTCCTCATCAACCTTCTTACAGTCACATCCACACTCCCCCTTGGGTAAGTGGACCTCCTCTACAGTCTTATCCAACTCAAGTTGATGAACAAGGACCAGGAGGACCCTAAGGTATGTACAACCACAGACCTTTGTCGCTCCTGGTAGGTCGTGGACAACCTCTGGTAACATCAATAGTTGTGAAGACTGAACTGTTCTCAAGCCAAATGAGAACTCAAGCCCAACATGGTCCAACAGACTGTAAATTGGACAAAATTGCCAAGAATGTTACTTGTTTTGCTCCCACACCAGGTGGTCAAAATGACATTAATGATTATTTTGTTGGTGCCTGTCCAAGTCTTGCAGCTAGCATACCTGATGTAAAAGAGAGTGTGACTCATGCAGTGAAGGGTTGCATTGGTAATTTAGTTCTTGATGGAAATGACAAAAATGAAATAATGAACATGGTTAAACAATTTCAAACAAAAACTCTGACTGGATAGACATGATATGACACTTGTGAAAGAAAGAATTAACTATATTATTTTACCTTTTACTTATACTGTATATGTAATTTGTCATTTTCTACAGGGATATTCCCTGAGGGTATGAAAATTGCAAAGGTAATTCCACTCTATAAGAATGGTGATAAATGTAAGTTTAATAACTATGGCCCAACATCATTACTGCCCCAGTTCTCTAAAATTCTGGAAAAATTATTTGTGACCAGACTGGATAGATTCCTCAATAAACAAATGATTCTGTGTAATAATCAAATGGTTTCAGAAGTAAACATTCAACATCAATGACTCTCATGGACTTCATTGAACACATAACTATAGCTATAGATCAAAAACAATATTGTATTAGTATCTTTGTTGACCTCAAAAAGGTCTTTGACACTATTGATCACTGCATTCTTTTGGAGAAATTGAACAAATATGGAATGAAAGGTCTAGCATTACACTGGGTATCTAGTTATCTGACAAATAGGAAGCAATTTGTTCAAATAAATGAAGTAAGATCTAAACTTGCTAATATTACGTGTGGGGTCCCACAAGGTTCGGTGTTTGGACCAAAGTTGTTTCTTTTGTACATAAATGATTTGGTAAATGTGTCGGAGCTGTTTAGGTGTATTTTGTTTGCAGATGTTACCACATTTTTTTGTTTGGGAAAAAATTTAGATCGAATGCTGGAAAGGATGGAAACAGAGTTTGTGAAAATACAGACTTGGTTTGGGCTTAACAAATTATCGCTAAATTTGGAAAAAACTAATTATATGGTATTTAGCAATAGAAAAATCTCAGTTGATGCTTCATTTAAAGTTAATGGTAATAAAATTTGTAGAGTGAAAGAGGTGAAATTTTTGGGTGTAGTTATTGATGAGAACCTGACCTGGAAATCTAATCTTAATTATTTGAGAACAAAGATAGCCAGATCTATTGCTGTATTACACAAGACAAAATAATAATTTAATGATAAAGCACTACTTATATTGTATAATGCTATAGTTCTTCCATATTTGACTTATTGTGTTTAAGTTTGAGGGAAAGCATGTAAAACATCTACAAATTTTATTTTTATTTTACAGAAAGGAGAATTAAGAATCATTACAGGAAAGCATTACACTCACCTATCTAACATATTGTTTCATCAATTAAAATTATTAAAGTTTTACAAACTGGTTGACTATGGAATTCTTCAGGTTATGTACAGAGCTCATACAAATTCTTTACCTCGAAATATTCAATCTTATTTTATTAAGAGAGTAAGTAATTATAAATTAGAAGGACTAGAAATGTTTGTGAAACCAAAAATTCAAACAAATTCAAAGGAACGATGCACATCAGTTCAAGGAATAAAACTGTGGAATGTCTTGGATAATAATTGTAAAAAAGATTCCTCAATGTTTTTGTTTAAGAAAATGGTAAAGAGTAGTTCATTGAAGAAATATGAAATTGTTTAGCATATTTTTATTGGATTGGTTGTTTTGGATTTTGTTTTGGTACGGAGTTGGTTTTGGCTTGTTGTTTTATTTAAAGACTATTTATGTTTGAATGAATTTCATTTCATATGTATTTTCTTTTTTGTTTAAAAAGGAGCAGATGTTATAAGATTGTTTCTTTATTCTGCTTCCTTTCATTTTCTTGTAAATAGTTTTTTTTTGTTTTGTTTTAAAAATTGTTCAATTTTAACTGAAAATGAATAAATTTACCGGTAATTAATTTTTTTTTTCAACAAACACAAAATCCCAGTACACTTCAAACCTAGCAGGACTCTCAGACAGAGGCTGGTCCACACTAAGGACAAAACACCCATACAAAAACAGAGTGGTGTAGTGTATGAGGTCCAGTGCAGCAAGGACTGTCCAGACCTCTACATTGGAGAAAATAAACAGCCTCTTTACAGACACATGAATCAACACAGGAGAGCCACCTCTTCTGGACAAGACTCAGCTGTTCACCTCTACCTTATGGACAAGGGACACTCATTTGAGGACCAGAATGTGCACATTTTGGACTGTGAACACAGATGGTTTGAGAAAGGGGTGAAGGAAGCTGTTTATGTTAAGCGAGAAAAACCTTATCTTAACAGAGGAGGAGGTCTCAGATTCAAATGTTCAAAAACGTGTAATGCAGCTTTAGGACTGATTCCCAGCCAGTTTTCACACCTGATGGGAACAGAGGAGCCTCATCCGTGAATTAGATTAACAAAGACCTTAAAGCTCCGCTGACATCATCTTTTAACTTTCCATAAAATGGCACAACATATATATATATTAAGATTGACCTCTGATCGTTTTTGCTAAAACAATGTGAAATTAATGAAAATTCTTCTCCAAAATAGTTTAAAATTAGCCCCGTTCTTTTACACGGTAAATTCGGGTTTTTCCGGTCACGTGATTGTGACATCAGATACAGATCTCTGCTCCAACGGCACATTTAATACAATGGAGAAAGATACAAACACATCCGTCGAATTTAGCCATTTAAAACTTTAGATTTTAGCGATTTGGCTTCAGTTCGTGAAGAAGAAGTTATTTTGAGTGATAAACAACAAACAGCAATGTTTCTTTTGTCCGTGTTGCTTTTTTTTCAGGAGAGGTTTCACATACATGAAGTGAGCACCAGATGTCAGCAAAGCTATCGTGATAACTCTTACAGAGCACTGTAGATTGCTCTGCTTTGCTGACATCTGGTGCTCACTTCATGTATGTGAAACCTCTCCTGAAAAAAAAGCAACACGGACAAAAGAAACCTTGCTGTTTGTTGTTTATCACTCAAAATAACTTCTTCTTCACGAACTGAAGCCAAATCGCTAAAATCTAAAGTTTTAAATGGCTAAATTCGACGGATGTGTTTGTATCTTTCTCCATTGTATTAAATGTGCCGTTGGAGCAGAGATCTGTATCTGATGTCACAATCACGTGACCGGAAAAACCCGAATTTACCGTGTAAAAGAACGGCGCTAATTTTAAACTATTTTGGAGAGGAATTTTCATTAATTTCACATTGTTTTAGCAAAAACGATCAGAGGTCAATCTTAATATATATATATATGTTGTGCCATTTTATGGAAAGTTAAAAGATGATGTCAGCGGAGCTTTAAAGCCCCTAGTACACTCCAACGTATGTCCGTTCATGCCTACATACGCGCACACTGTACGCAGAGGGTTCAGACATCATACTCGAGTATCCACCCTGAGCAGCTGCAACGCAACTCCACAGACAAGGAGCGTTTACCTACGGGACAAATTGAGGTCACCTATTGGTCATTTGCTGACACGCCTACTGAATTGATTGACGGGTCAAAAAAAGGGGAAAAAAAACTAGCGCGGGCAGCCTCAGCCGCAGCGGTGTTCTGTGTTTATATGTTGTTAATAAAAAGTTCAAAAAAAAAAGGGAGCAATGGTCCTGCAGCCCACACATCAGACCAGCCCACCAGGAAATCTCCACAACCTCCCGCAGCCACGTTGGACCTGAGTTTAATTTGCTTGTGACAAATCCCTTCATTTCTCATCATTTCAGTCATGGCGTCAACGGAAGAGGAAGAGATCACTTGCCTTTTTTGCAAAAAAACAAAAGAAAATGCCAGATCAAGGATGAAGAAGGGGAATTTAATACATTGGTGTCGCACACAAAACAGTCCGGCGCCAGGCAGTTTATTGTGCGACACCGCGTTTGTGTATGCGGTCGTAAAAATTTAGCTTTGTGCGTACATCCCCTGCGGAGGTACGCTTGTACCTCTGCGTACGTATGTGCATACCTCTGCGTATGGACGTACGCGGGAGTATACTGGGGGCTTAAGGAACACCTAATGTTTAAGGTGTGAGGTGTAATTTGTCAATTTACATATGTATGTGTGTATCTTATCTCCCTCAGCCTTTATAACTTGAACCCCATACTCAGTGCTCTTTGAATTGAGAAAGCTCCTCGGATGAAGAGCGAAACATCTTCTCTTACAAATAAACTCCAGTTGTTTGTATTGAATTTTTTTTTTGAGTCAACTGCTACTATTTCTTAAAAGTGCAAATTAATGTCTGAGTAGTTTATACTGTTAACCAAATATAACTTATGTAGTAAAAAATATAAAAATATTGTTCAAATTATTTAAATTTCTCAAAGTAATTCATTAATTCAACCTTTATTTATACAGGCTAGCCTCGTTGAGTCACGGGGACTCATTTACAAGAGGGACCTGTCTCACTCACACCAAACAACCATCCACTCTCACACTCACACCTAGGGTCAATTTAGAGTCACCAATCAGCCTAACAAGCATGTTTTTTGGTCTGTGGGAGGAAACCGGAGTACCCGGAGGAAACCCACGCATGCACGGGGAGAACATGCAAACTCCACCCAGAAAGGCCCCGGACCGGGATTTGAACCGGCAACCTTCTCGCTGAGAGGCAGCAGCTCTACCAGTTGTGCCACCGTGCTGCCCAATGTCTTGTTCCCTCTCTTTGTGCTTGTTTCTTTGTGTAGAAGCCAGGACTGGATGTTGCTGACAGTTACGTGATGTTTGTCCGTCATTCCCAGGACATGCTGAGGGAGAAGATCAATGAGGAGGTGTACATAGAGAGATTGTTTGAGGTAAGTACAGCACAGCAATGAGGAGGTGTGAGTACAGAGACTGATGTAAGTACAGCACAGGAATGAGGAGGTGAGTGTAGAGAAACTGATGCAAGTACAGTGGTCAATGAGGAGCTGTGCAAATAGAGACTGTTTGATGTAAGTAAAGAAGCATCCCCCACCTCCTCATTGAACAGTGAGTAGTCCTTCATCCTAAATTGTCTACAGATCGTGTTCCTATTTAATTTGTGGATTATTACAAATGCTTGGGAATTTTGGTCAATGCACATCTCTCTTTTATGCCTCATGTCAAAAACTTGATAATGAAATTGAAATTAAAATTGGGTTTCTTTTTCAGCAAAAGATCTTGCTCAACTCTGAATACTAGGAAATGCCTTTCCTTCCGGCCATTGACTATTGTGATATTATTTGCATGAACACTCCTACAAGCACCCTGCAGATGTTAGATGCTGTCTATCATGGTGCACTAAGATTTATAACTGGCTGTAACTACCATACCTACCATTGCACCCTGCTTTCATTGGTTAACTGGTCATCATTAATGTCATGCAGACTCTCTCACTGGTACATTTTCATCTTTAAATCACTTCTTGGTTTGTTGCCTTCATACATCTCCTCCTACATGTCACTATGTGAGTGTAGCTACAGCCTGCACTCTCAGGACATTATTACATGCAGTGTTCCCTCAGTGTGGACTGAACTAGGTAAACGGGCCTTCTACTTTGCTCCTGTTCCCTAGAATATATTGCAAAAAGATCTTAAGTTTTCAACCTTGACCTTTCTACGTGGCTTTAAACATCTACCAAGTTCCTTCCAAAAACCAATGCAGACATGTTCCTGTTTTTAGTATCCCACATTGCCTTACAAGCTAGCTATTTTTATTTAGTTTCATTTTTAATGCCATTTTCTTTCACTTGTCCTTCTCAGTTTGCATTTTATCTTTATGATTGTCTACCTTTGGCTTTGTTGTCTACTGTTGTCATCACCCTGTTAGAATCAGGTCTTTCTTGTAAATCAGTCCCTGAGGCTCAATGGGATTAATCTGTCTAAATAAAGTTTGAATGAAAAAAAAAAAAACAAAGATTTGTAATTTGTTGTAACTACCATACCATCATTGCACTCTGTACTCATTGGTCAAGTGGTCATCATTAACTTTACACAGACTCTCTTACTGGTAAATTTTCATCTTCAAATAAATCCTTGGTCTGTTGCTTTCATATATCTCCTACATGTCATGTCATCAGTGAAGCTACAGAATGCACTCTCAAGATATTACCTGCTGTGACCCTTAAGTACGGACTGAATTAGGCAAAAAGGCCTTTTCTTACTCTGCTCCTGGAACACCTTACATAAAGATCTGAAGCTGTTGTCTTTTACCTCTCTAAGGAATGTTAAACAATTGTTAAGTTCAATGCAAACATCAATGCATATATTAATTTATTCATTCGACCTTTATTTATACTGATAAATCCCATTGAGCCTCAAAAATTCATTTACAAGCAAGACGTGTTTAGACAGACAAAAAGTATTGAAAATGACATGTATAGGACCTGGAGGCAAAAAAAAAGTTCTTTTTTTAGTATTTTACCAATTTCAAAATGTAACTTGTTTTTATTTTGTTTTATATCACTACTTTTATTTACTTTTCATTTTATATACATTTTATTGCTGTTTATTGTTGTGTGTACCTTTATATGTGGTTTGTCTAAAACCAGTCTCTCTTGAAAATTAATCTTCATTACTCAGTGAGCCTAGTCTAACATGTATAAATAAACTTTACAAGAGAAACTCTTTGATTTAAGTACAACGCAGCAATTGGGAGATGTACGTAGAAAGCCTGTTTGATGTGGATGAGATTCACCCTGATTTCCTTAAGGTTATGTATGTTGTGGGGCTGTCTTGGTTGACACGCCTTTGCAAAATCATGTGGACATCGAGGGAAGTGCCACTGGATTGGCAGACTGGGATGGTGATTCCCCTCTTCAAAAAGGGGGACTGGAGGGTGTGTTCTTTGGAGTATCACTCTCCTTAGCCTCTCTGGTCTATTCGGGGTAAGCGGGTCCGATTGTTGGCCAAACCTCAGATCCATGAGGAACAATGTGGATTCCATCCTGGCTCTGGAACACTGGTCCAGCTCTTTTCCCTAAATAGGGTCCTCTAGGGGTCATGGGAGTTTGCCCATCCAGTCTACATGTGTTTTGTGGACTTGGAGAATGCATTTGACCGTGTTCCTCAGGGCACACTGTGGAAGGTGCTCCGTGAGTATGGGATTGTGGGCCCATTGTTAAGGGCTGTTCAGTCCCTATACAAGCAGTGCAGGAGTTTGGTTCACATTGCCAGTAGTAAGTTAGACACCTTCAGGGTGGGAGTTGGACTCTGCCAGGGTTGCTCGTTGTCACGATTCTGTTCATAACTTTTATGGACAGAATTTCTCGGTGCAGCCAGCGGGCAGAGGGTTTCCAGTTAGGTGGCCTCAGGATTCCATCTCTGCTCTTTGCAGATGATGTGGTCCTGTTGGCGTCATCGTACCGTGATCTTCATCTCTCACTGGAGCAGTTCGCAGCCGAGTGTGAAGTGAATGGGCTGAGAATCAGCACCTCCAAATCTGAGGCCTTGGTCCTCAACCAAAAAAGGGTGGACTGCTCTCTTCAGGTCGAGGCTGAGGTTCTGCCTCAAGTGGAGGAGTTCAAGTATCTTGGAGTTTGTTCTGGAGTGAGGGACGAACGAAGTGTGAGATTGACAAACGGATAGGTGCAACATCTGCAGTATTTTGGGCTCTGTACCGGTCCATTGTGGTGAAGAGGGAGCTGAGCTGTAAGGCAAAGCTTTCTGGTTACTGGTCAGTCTACGTTCTTACACTCACCTATCGTCACAAGCTCTGGGTAGTGACCGAAAGAATGAGATCATGGATCCAGGCAATTAAAATGAGTTTCCTCCATAGGGTAGCTGGACTCTCCCTTAGAGATATGGTGAGAAGTTCAGTTATCTGGCAGAGACTCAGAGTAGAAACACTACTCCTCCACATCAAGAAGAACCAGTTGAGATGGTTTGGACATCTGGAAGGATTGCATACTAAAACCATGAATCGGTACATCAGAACCTACAGCTGTGTCTACACTCAATGGTAAAATTCTTCCAAAATAAACGATTGAGAGGCAGCAGTATCTCACAATATTTTCACAGGAATCCTCTCACCAGTACAAGACAATGAAACAAACCCATCCATAACAAAAGGTTTAAAGTCAGCGTACTCACAAGACTTCTCTGACGACAATGACTGATTAACATGATTTACAGTTTTAGTCAAAGCAACAGGCTTGGAGTTCTTTTTCTTTAAAACGGGACAGTAAGCCAAAATGTGCCCCTTCTTTTTACAATAAAAGCACGCAATGTTGTCATTAGTTTTTGACTCCAACACATCAGATTTTCCTTCACTCCCACCTGGTACAGCAGGTTTAACTGGTTCCACAGGTGGAAAAAAAAAAAGCTTTTACAAAATCCTTTACATTACTATTAGATTCCTCAAATCTCTGAAAGTTGTGTGTGTGCTCAAAATTAACTTTGTGCATTAACATTTATCAACAAGTACCGCAGCTTTTGGCACACCCACTTCCTTATTTTCATTTAAATAAGTGGCAACTTTCTCTGGCAAGCAGTTTTTAAAGTCTTCCATCAAAATTAGTTGTCTAAGCTTTGCAAACTCCTTAAAGGACAACACCCACCATGACACTAACAATTCACCATATTGTACAATTACAGTAATTTATTATTAGGTCTATTTTCATTTTTGCATTTGGGCCAGGCGAGGGTTAAAAAAAAAAAAAAAAACAACCCACTCCCGAATGAATCCGGAAACCTGGCCGAATAGTCCCGAAGGGTCATGCCTTTTGTTACATGATCTCCACCCAGAAGGCAGAAGGTAGGAGTGAGTTTCCATGGAGGTTTATGAGAGAGAGTGGTAGTTAAAACGGCATATTTCCTGCATATTTCCTTGTGCATTTGTGTGTACGTATATGGACCAGCGCTCTGATTTTATTTATTATTTATTTTATAACACCGCTGCGGACCTTTTGCTGCTCTCAGTCATTCTGCCCCTGAGGAGCGAGCCGCGAGCCGCGCGCGTCTCTGGCTCCTCGTTCTGCTGGTCACCTTTGAAGTTCCTCGTGCCGGTGTAATTTGCTCCCTCGAGTGTATGCACTGTATTTGCTCTCGTCAGCCTTGATACGGGGTCGGGAAGCACGCGCGCGGGCAGAGCTCAGCTGCGAGGCTGGCTCTGGCTGCCTTTTTGATCACGGGGGGGAGAGAATAAAAAGTCGATGCGGAAATGAATGAATTTGTCGCGATCAAACGAATTAAACTAGTATGTCTAAGTGGATGCTCGCTCAGAATATGAGTGAGCGACAGCAGGATTAATCAACACAACACAGGCAGCTTTAGGGAATATTTAAAAATGCTTCCTTTTTCTTTTCCTCGCTCGCTCGCCTGTAACTCCAAGGCGTCACTTTGGTGACGTGAATGCCCAAGTGAATGCCCATATATGGAGAGGGGCAGATTTTCCCGGAGCTGCATGCTAAAATCTGCTATAAATCATGAAATAACACATTTAGTGTTATTTCTCCACAATATAAGTAAACGCTCCTGTATTATTTTTAAATAAACTAATAAATATTAATGGCGATGCAATTTGAAAACATGGTGGGTGTTGGGCTTTAACATTTTTAGATGCACACCATCAATCAAAAATAATTTCCTTATCTTACAAACTCTACATAAGTTTGATTGAAGCACTTTCTTAATTTGCAAAACTTTTGGCGATACGCTTCAGGAACAAGTTAATATGCCCTCAACACAGCACTTTGAAGTTGATCACAATCAAAACTTGATAGTGATGCATAAGTCTCCTGTGCTTTGCCAACCAAAACACACTGCAACAACAAAGACCACACATCTGTAGGCCACTTAAGTGCAAGTGCTAAATTATTATGATGGAATTATAACATCTCTCTTCAAAACAATCATCCAGAGACTTTTTACAAGGTGGTTGGTGATTTTAATCATGTAAACCTGAAAGACTGCCAAGATTTTATCAGCATGTCACCATACCAACACAGAGAGTTAACACACTAAACCATGTTTCATGCTGTTAGAAAATGACTGATTGGGAAACAAATTCAGACTCAGCTGGTGATGACATCAATGCATAAACACACTCTGTCATAGGCTGCATAGGGAAGTAAATTAACTAAGGCCCTGTACACACGTAGCCGGATATCAGTAAAACCGAACAGTTTATCATGCGGTTTGGCCTTTCATCCACACGTAAACTCCGGTTGATGTAACTATAAACGAATAGTAAAAAAACTCAGATCAAAGTGGAGATTTGAGAATTCTCCGCTTTCGAGTTTGTGTGTGGACTTTCAGAACCGGAGGTTTCTGCTCCAGCTGGAGCGGCGCTGACGTCACATAATGCTCGGCCAAAAAAAAGCGCTAAAATGTCAACATACCTGCTCTGACATGATTCCCAGTCGACATTTTCCTGTGTTTTATTAACTTTGTACTCCAACACGGTATTTAATAGTAGTTCAACCTTGCGGTCTGTCCACACAAACGAATGAAAAAAATAAATAAAAAAAATAACAGGAAGTTGTGGTTGCTTTGAAGGGTTGTGACTGCACTACACTGCCACCTATGGGTTCGGCATATTCATTACAACGCTCTGTGGTGAAAATAGACGGGTACATGTAGACGAACATTTTAAATATCTGAACATGTATGTACAGAGATATGTTTTAAGCAGATATTCGTTTTTCAAACACCAGGCTACGTGTGTACAGGGCCCAAGTTGTGCCTAAAACCTCCATCAATTTCAATTCAAGTCAGTTTATTTATACAGCACCATCACACCAGAAGTTGTCTCAGGGCACTGAACAGAAACATTCATATATACAAAATAATATGTTAACTCAATTTGTCTGAGGAGCCGACTGCTTTGAATTTAACTCCATTGCAGAACTCTCATCTTGAGCAACAGTGGAATAGAAAAACTCTCTCATGAGGAAGAAACCTCCAGCAAAAAATGGCTCAGGACAAGCGGCCATCTGCTTTGACCAGCTGGGTTTAAGAGGAACAGGAAGGAGGAACATATACACAATGGCAGGTCAAGAATCACGTTAAGATAGAAATACTATCAAATGAAAAGTGTTCAATTTTATCAATTCATTTAAGGAAGTTAGGTCAATTTGTCCTCCAGTAGTTTAAGCCTATGGCAGCATAACAAGCCAACCCCAATTATATGATTTATGAAAAAAAAGAAAAGTCTTAATCCCAGTCTAAAAACTGGACAATGTGTCAGCCTCATGGACAGAAACTTGAAGTTGGTTTCACAAGAGAGGAGCCTGAGAACTGAAAGATCTTCCTCCCATTCTGCTTTTGGAAACTCTAGCAACTGCGAATAAGCCTGCAGTCTGAGAGCTAAGTACTTGGTTGGGAAAATATGAAACTATAAGATCTGTAATATAAGATGAGCTAGGTTGTTGGGAGCTTTGTAGGTTAGAAGTAGGATCTTGAATTCAATTCTGGATTTGACAGGGAGCCAATGGAGAGAAGCTAAAACTGGAGTCATATGATCTTTCCCACTAACTCCATTTAAAACTCTGGCAGCAGCATTTTAGATCAACTGAAGACGTTTGAAATAAGTATTTGGACACCCAGATAATAAACCATTGCAATAGATCAGTCTAGACGTGACAAATGCATGGACCAGTTCCCTTTCAGTTGGTCTCTCGGTGCAACATACTTGCTATGGGAATTGCGCCCCCGCACGATTACCTGAAGGAATATACTCATGCCTTTACGGCTAGGGGCGTCACCGCCACGCCAGAGGCCCCGCCCTCTGGGTACTTAAGCGGCCTGTGCCCCTCCATCTTTCTCTTTTTTGCCCTTCACCTCGCTTAACACCTGAACTTCGTGGGACTTCTCTGTTGTTGCATCGCTCGACTGAGGTGAGCTTGCTCCCTACACTGAGCTTAACAGAGAAATTTTCCTACGTATGCTGCCTGGGCTGGCGAAAGCTAGTCCAGCGTTTTTCTACTCACCTTCGAAGTCTTCTTCTTTCCAAAGCTTCACGCTCGACGGTGCTAACTGCATCACATTCTCCTGCTACCATTAGCAGGCTAACCAGCGGAAGCAAGACAACGGAGAGGACGGCTTCAAACAAAAGAAAACTAACCTCGACGCTTCTCGCCAGACATGGCTCCCGAGAAGGGAAAACGGAGGACAAGGAGGAGGAAAACCAAGATGACGAGTCCTCGCTCGCGTCCATGCCCCAGCGGATGTGGCTACTCCCTCTCGGTGACGGACACCCACGAGGCCTGTCCGCTCTGCCTAGGGATGCTGCACGCAAGGAAAGCGCTGGAATCCCCCGACTCCTGCTCTCACTGCCGTCGAATGTCAGCAGTAGTGAGGAAATGACGGGCTGACGCGTTGGCCAAATCCATGGCTAGGAAAGCGGCTCTGAAGGTCGCACGTCGCACTGTGGTGCCCGCTCCCAAACCGGAGCCTGAAAACGTGGACCTGGAATGCAGTGGCCGAGTCAGAGAGGACAACATGTCGGACTCTTCAATTGACGCAGAGGACTCGACGCCCAAAGTGTCTGACCAGGACGCTAAATATGGTCACAAGGGAGAAACTGTGGATTCCTCCCAGAACCTGGCGTAAATCCTCCCGGAACCGGACCTGTCGGTACCTGCTTTGTTCAACCTGTGTCACAGAGCGGCGGATACCCTGCAGGTCACGTGGCCAGACCCCACGCCTCGCCAACAGGCTACGAGGCTAACGGAAAGCTACTTTTTCACAAAACAGCCGACAACGTCGCAGAAAATGCCTATTTTCCCGGACTTCCTCATGGAGCTCAAGCGCTCCTGGGCGGAGCCCGGAGCTCCCATCATGTTGCCATTATCCCGACTCATTGACGTGGCGGAAAGGGAGACAGAAGGCCTTGCTAATGCACCTCCGATTGAGGAAACTTTGGCGGCTCACTTGGCCCCCACCACCACGGGGATGAAGCCAACGTTACCTAGCAAAGCCGGTCGCGCTTCGGAGAAACAACTCGAGAAGTGCTACAAGGCTCAGGGCCTTGCGGCCCACGCAATGAACGCATCGACCATGGTGCAAGCGTACCTGGCGGAGAAACTCCAACATACAGGTAGTCCCCGACTTATGAGCGCTCTGACCTACGAGCGTCCGGACTTACGAGCTGGCGAAAGAGAAGTAAATTTGTAAAAAATACAGCACTTTTTTGTGTTTTTAGATGAAAGTGTGTTAGCTAACCGTTTGGAAACACGTTTCCGACCATGTTTATGAACTAATATGAACGTTTTTGATGAAAAACGAGTGTTCGTAGTAGCGCTAGCATAAATGTTCCAACTTACGAGTGAAAATCCGGACTTACGAGAACACGTGCTTCGTGTTCCAACTTACAAATTTTCGTGTTACGAGCAACTCGCAGGAACGGAACTCGCTCGTAAGTCGGGGACTACCTGTATCTAGGTAGCAAAGGACGAGCAGGCCGCAACTGAAGCCATGGAGGAGGCCCACGGTGCCTCGGACCTCGTGCTCCGCATGATTGAGACAATAGCCATTTCACAAGGTAAGGCAATGGCGGAAATAGTTGTCGCCCAGCACCATCTTTGGCTAACTCTGTCGGACCTCCCGGAAAACCAGAGGTCCACGTTTCTCCAGCACCCCATCGAGTCGACGGGACTCTTCGGGGAAGCCTTGGAACGCGTCCAGGCCAGACTGGAACAAAGACGCAAACAGGTGGAAGCCCTCTGCGAGGGGTTGCCAAGAAAAACTTTTGCACCCCCAAAGGAAAACACACGTGGCCTACCACGGAAGAGATTCGCTGATGGCGGCGAAACCTTCCAGTACCGACCGAGGACCTCTTCAGTGACCCGATGTGGTAAACAGACTCGAACCTGATGAAACAGGACGAACTGATGTTTTTTCAGGTTTGCCCGCCCACGTGGTACGGGAACCTGACTTCTTGAGCCCAGTCTCCCCTCGTAAAAGATTACGAGGAGTGAGGGGTATGTGTGCACGCGCCAAACATGACTTGAATGTTGCATGTGTAAACAAGACAAACATTGTTTCAGACATGTACAAAAATAAAGATACCAAAGCACAGACTACCCTGGTCCTTGACTCGAGTCCCATTTTTATAAACAAACCATGTGGTCAAACCATGAACCATAGCAAGATACACGAGCTCTGCCAAAGACGGTCAGATCTCGCAATATCTTCTGTCGGGATGACCAACCTGCTCAAAGGAGTGCGAGAGGGGTCAAGGGTCACTCCTCTGATGCTAAAACACGACGAGCAGTAGTTTAACATGCCCTCCAGGCTCAGCGCGAATGCACAGGCATGGGAGGCGTGTTACTAAACAATTGGGTCATGACAACAATACGTCACGGGGTCAAGTTACAGTTTTCAAAAAGACCGCCCCGTTTCACAGGGGTGCTACAGTCTGAAATTAACCCCAAATGTGCACACGTGCTGAGGGAGGAAGTCTCAACAATGCTGCNTCAAGTTGTAGTTCTCAAAAAGACCGCCCTGCTTCACAGGGGTACTACAATCTAAAATTAACCCTAAATGTGCACACGTGCTAAGGGAGGAAGTCTCAACAATACTGCAAAAGGGAGTGATTAGCTTGGTCTCAGAACGCAAGCTACGCTCTGGCCACTACAGTAAATACTTCCTGGTGCCCAAAAAGGATCATTCCCTGAGACCGATTCTGGATCTCAGGACTCTCAACAAGAGGATTAAAACATTTAAGTTCAAGATGCTTACACTGCGGCAAGTCCTCCAGTCTGTGAGACCTGGAGACTACGCATGTACAATGGATTTAAAAGATGCCTATTTTCATATAGGCATATGGAGGAAACACAGGAAGTTCCTCCGCTTTGCCTTCGAGGGAAACACTTATGAATTCAAAGCTTTACCCTTTGGTTTAAAGACTGCTCCGCGTACATTTACTAAATGTCTGGATGCAGCCCTGACCCCTCTTAGGAATCAAGGACTCAGGGTCATGAATTACCTTGATGACCTGCTGATTCTGGCTGAAAGCAGAAAGCAGGCCCAGTCACACTCCTATAGGGTGATTTCACCTGGAGTATCTTGGTTTTGTCATAAACCTACAAAAAAGCGATTTCCATCACGGGTTACTGTATTTTTGGGAGTACAGATTGACACCGTCAAGTACAGAGCATGGCTCTCGAAGGAACGAGTTTCCTCCAATCGCCGTTGCCTGGAAAGATTTAAACTGGACCAACGGGTCCCTGTGAAAACCTGCCAACATCTCTTAGGCCTCTTGGTGGCAGCCATTCCCTGTGTGCCACACGCATTACTAAAAATGCAGCCTATGCAGCTATGGCTAAACCAACGAATACAGCCCGACCTGCCTAATCAGGCAGAGAAGGTTAGGATAGACCCAGAGTGCCGGGAGGCCCTGGAACCATGGAGAGATTTGTCCGTTTTCATGGAAGGGGTCTCATTGGGAAGGGTGTCATCTCGTGTGGTCATCACGACGGACATCTCAAAAACAGGATGGGGAGTGATCTGTAGAAATCAGAATGCCTGTGGCCTTTGGAATGAACAGGAAGCAAGATTACATATCAACTTCCTGGAGTTGTTGGCCGTATTTCTGTCATCAAAATACTTCTTCAACAAAGGTCACATTGCTGGACAACACATCCTGGTGAAATCAGATAACAGGATCATAGTGTCCTTCATCAACAGAGAGGGAGGAACAAGGTCCCAGGCCCTCCTAGGACTGGCGCAGAGGATGTTCACATGGTGTGCTCCAAGAATCTTGTCACTTAGGGCCACTCATGTCCCTGGTGAACTAAATTATGGAGTGGACACCCTTTCAAGAGGACCTCTTTTGGCGTCAGAATGGAGCCTGAACCCACGGATTGTGGAACAGGTCTGGTCACGATTTGGGAAAGCCTCTGTGGACCTGTTCGCCTGCAGGGCTAGCTCACACTGTGACCTCTACTTCTCCTTGAGGGAAGCAGACGCTCCATTGGGTATGGATGCTCTGGCACATGATTGGCCTGCAGGGGTGCTCTACTATGCCTTCCCACCTGTCCCTCTGATCGGGGCGACATTGGAACGGGTATGTCAGGGAGCTCTCTCCTTGATTCTCATAGCCCCCAGGTGGCCACAGAAAACATGGTTCCCGGAGCTGATTTCAATGCTATCTGGGATACCATCGCAATTGCCTTCTCACAGGGACCTACCGACTCAGGCGCGTGGGCAGCTTCTACACCCACGTCCAGAGTTATGGCAACTTTCAGCCTGGCCTCTGAAGGGATCTAGCTGAGAGCCTAAGGCTTTGGTTGCTTTGTCCCAAAATAAACAACAACAACATTAAGAACAAAGTTAACAAGGACCTGAGAGGTTACCTTATGCTTGGTTTGGGTTTTCTACCTCTACATCTGTCACCCAATTTCTTGTGACGTGGTGGGTCCATTTTTCCTCCTGTTTCTCAGGATGTTCCAATGGGAAAAGGGGATTATAAGTATTCACACGGATGGAGCACGCTAAGCTGTCTCTAGTTGGTGTATACATATATATATATGCCCAGTGGAAACATCACGTTGGTGTTTCTTGCATTTGGCATTTTTTCCTCTTAGCATGTGCTTTCTGCATTACCTGCAGAAAGTAGCTGGGAGATGCCTGTCTTTTAGGACGGATGTTCTCACATGCACTTTGCTGAGCATTTCAAGGCCGTGAATGGATTACGTTCCCATAGCAAGTATGTTGCACCGAGAGACCGACTGAAAGGGAACTGAAAGTTATGCACCATAACTCATGTTCCCTGAAGAAAGGGAACGAGGTGCAACATATCTGGCCCTTTTCAATGCTGAAAGCTCGGTGAAGTGCAATTTTGGAGAAAGATGGGCGCAAGCCACTTAAGAACCCAGAGGGCGGGGCCTCTGGCGCGGCAGTGACGCCCCTAGCCCTAAAGGCGTGAGTATATTCCTTCAGGTAATCACGCGGGGGCGCAATTCCCATAGCAAGTATGTTGCACCTCGTTCCCTTTCTTCAGGGAACATGAGTTATGGTGCATAACTTTCAGATTTTTTGGGGGGATATAATGACTCAGGAGTCCAGGATGGAAGTTTGACAAAAATGTATTAAAAATACAAGGAGAGATATTCCCTTTCAAATGACTGAAACCCTCAAAGCCAACACAACGTCTGGTTTATTAGTTTATCAACCTTTCTTTAACCAGGCAAATCCTGCAGAGATAATATCTCTTTTGCAAGGGAGTCCTGGGCCTGAAGGTAGGTTAACATGGATGTTTTTGGTCATCTGTGGGAGGAAACCGGAGTTCCCGGAGAAAACCCACGCAAGCACAAGAAGAACATGCAAACTCCACACAGAAAAAACCCAGGACCTCTTGCTGTGAGGCAACAGTGCTAACCACTGAGCGTCATGCTGCTAGTAGTTTTATGAGCAACAACTCTCTGATAATCAGTGCAAATATTATTTGTACATTTCTAATGCCCAAGAAGAAGAGTTTACTCTCCATCTGCAGCCACTCTCTATATTCCAACCAGCTGGAAAACACCTTATCGCCTCCCTAACAGTTTGGCTTGTCTACTGAAAAGTAAATTTTTTAAGTAGTTAAAAAGTCATTAAAGAAACAGAAAAAATTATGTGACTTGCTGCTGTTTTTCTTGCAAACACCAGACTTATAAAGTTCATTCAATATAGTATAAAACACATGATACTACACATAATTTTTTTAGCATCTTTCAAATCTTTTTTCTCATGGTTTAGTTCTGTAGCACTATGGGCAGTGCAGCATGATCTTCTGGGCCTTTCTCCCTCTCTTACATCAAGAAAAGGAAGGATGTGTGCATTTGTACATCCCTGTCTGGCTCGAGGCCTTTTATGTGAATTGGCTTCTGTGGATATTAGAATAATGGAATAATCAAGGATCACAAATAAATGTAGACAGGAAAAAAAGGACTTCAATTAAAGCCAGCTTTGGGATTACTGCTCCACCATCATCGTGCCCTTGAGGACACAATTTTATCCTCAGTTGTTCCAGCTGAGCTGCACAGGTCTCTGACAATCCCAAGGAAATGCTGTGACTGATTATTTGCAGATGATTTCTTAATCAAACAGGAGAGGTAGCTGCTACAGTTTTATTTCAATCCATCCAATTTAAGAGCTTTTGTATGAACACAATAGGAAAAAAAACTATCAATGTTTATATCTTCCCCTGCAAATTATACATTTTTAAGCACTCTGCACAACTACAGTATTTAAAAGTTTGTTTCAGAAGTTAACTGCAGAGCCTGTCACAGTTTAGCAGAGCTTTCTCTCGCTCTGACTGTGTGCGTCTCTTAGCATTTATTATTAATCAGAGTTCTTTTTGGGTTTCATGATCACTTTGATAATCAAGGTTGCTAACAGGAGAGCACTCTTTCATAACTGATAGTTTGCACATTGGCTACTCAAGAGACAAAAGTGTTAATTAATTCAACTGTAAGGTGAATGGAAAGTGGCGAGGCTGAGCTTAAAATGAGAAAGCCACGCTGAGGTTTTATCCTTGAACCGTTCGGTTGCGTCAGTCATAATAATTTATCATTCTCTAACAAAAGATGGTTAACGTTTCTCAAAGTTTATACAAATGGTCGATGTATTTTGTCATTGAATGTATGGCTGATGACAGCACAAAACGAAGAAGTTAAAAGACTTGTGAAATAATAATTAATTTGCAGATTATCAAACTCAACATCATTTGCTCCCTTAGCAACTAAGCTGAAAGAAACATTAACATTGTCAAACAAATCCAAAACCCCAAGTCTTTAATTGTGGGCTCTTATCTTTCATGCAACTGTCAGATTT
>JBBPBX010014047.1:0-11889 GCA_038048925.1 Garcialebias charrua | reverse complement strand
GGGTTTTCTGCGTTTTGTGTCCTCCTCCCTATGTTTTCTCTTCTCTGGTCACACCTGTTCTTAATCCTCATCACCCCATTTGTTTGTCTTTCCTTCTCATCAGTGTTTCTAAATATTCTGCGACCTTGCTTCATGTCTATGGATCTTAATATCTTGATGCATTTATTTATTTAATTTCGTCAAATTCCACCCTCCACACTTGTCAGTTGTCTGTGGATTGTCTGTAAAGACTTTCATGTCTTGTCTCCCTCCCTGTCTCATCTACTCCTTAAAAGTAAGTTTGCTGCCCTGCCAATATTATGTTTTGTTTATTTAAAATAAACTTCTCTATTACTTTTACTTCTGGAGTTCCTTGTTGCCGACCTGCACGTGAATTCATCACATTTGACAAATCGTGACAGCCGAATAATATTCTGATGGAAGTATCACAACAATGGAGAAATATGTGGTTTTAATTGTTGACTAAAGTAAAAGAAAAAATAAATAATGAGATGTGTCTGTTTGCTCCAAGTTGTATTAAACTTTCATCGATCAATCAATCAGTTTTATTTATAAAGCACCCTTCATATTAAAAGCAGCTCAAAGTGCTGTGCAGGATTATAAAAAATAAACCCACAAAATAAAAGCAAACATCACACACACACACAAATAAAATAATAATAATAATAGTAATAATATTAATGATAAAACAAAATTGTAGCACATGGACCACATCTTGCTGTTACAAGAAGAAACTTTTATTACTGACTCTTCCATGTGTGTTAGCATTAAGAGCATTAAACTTTGTTCATGACTGACGTCACAGCTGATAAGGTACAAACTACTGATGATGTCACTGGATCAGGGGTCTGCAACCTGCGGCTCTGGGGCCACATGTGGCTCTTTGGTCCCTCTGCAGCAGCTCCTTCAGGCTTTGACCAAAACTAAAATAAAACTAAATTTTGCAGCCGAGTGTGATGCGGCCGGGATGAGGATCAGTTCCTCCAAATCCGAGGCCATGGTCTTGAGCCGGAAAAGGGTAGCATGCCCTCTCCGGGTCGGGGAGGAGGTCCTGCCCCAAGTGGAGGAGTTTAAGTATCTCGGGATCTTGTTCACGAATGAGGGAAAACTGGAGCGTGAGATCGATAGGCGGATAGGTGCAGCGTCCGCAGTGAAGCGGGCGCTGTACCGGTCTGTCGTGGTGAAGAGAGAGCTGAGTCAAAAGGCAAAGCTCTCAATTTACCGATCGATCTACGTTCCCACCCTCATCTATGGTCATGAGCTCTGGGTTATGACCGAAAGAACAAGATCTCGGATACAAGCGGCTGAAATGAGTTTTCTCCGCAGGGTGGCTGGACTCTCCCTTAGAGATAGGGTGAGAAGCTCAGTCATCCGGGAGGGACTCGGAGTAGAGCCGCTGCTTCTCCACATCGAGAGGAGCCAGTTGAGGTGGCTCGGGCATCTGGTTAGGATGCCTCCTGGACGCCTCCCTGGTGAGGTGTTCCGGGCACGTCCCACCGGGAGGAGACCCAGAGGAAGACCCAGGACGCGCTGGAGGGACTATGTTTCTCGGCTGGCCTGGGAACGCCTTGGGATTCCCCCGGAGGAACTGCTCCAAGTGGCTGGGGAGAGGGAAGTCTGGGCCTCCCTACTTAGGCTGCTACCCCCGCGACCCGACCCCGGATAAGCGGAAGAAGATGGATGGATGGATGGATGGATAAATTTTATTTAAATTCTTGCCAACAATGAAAACGTCTAGTTTTAGCAGATTTCCTGTCATTTTCAAACATGTTGAGAATAGCACAAATACAAGGCAAAGCACGTGATGCATCATGCTAGTAGTTTGTAGTTTGTTAGCCACTTTGTTCAATTTCCAGTCTCTCAGCGTGATCTTTCTCTCAAAACCACCAGAATGTTTTTGGAATATCTTTTAAGACAAGTTGCTGAGATGAGTAACTTCAGTAACACCAATAAAACACAAAAAATGAAATCAAAGTAAACAAAAGTATTTATTTTTCTTTAAAAATGTAATTGGATATCCAACAAACTGGCCTAATTTGATCCTGTCTTTAACTTTATGCTTTAAGTAGGATACTTAATTCTTTAACAATTAAGAGAACTCACATTGGCCTGCAGCGTTCAGTGTTTTAACTTTTATAAAATTGTACTACACACCTTGGGGTGTCTATGAGTGCACACCTATTTCCCCAGCTCCCCGGGCGCTTTCAATGGCTGCTCACTGCACCACCTGGTGGTGGTTGGGTTAAATGCAGAGACGAATTTCGTCTTGTATGGGAAACATACACAGATGACAAAAATGTGACATTTATTCTTCTTTCTTTATGTCAATGTCAATGTCAATTTTATTTATATAGCACATAAAAACAACCGAAGTCGACCAAAGTGCTTTACAGTTAAAAAATAAAAACAGAGTAAAATGCATCTAGTGCCACTAAACATAATAAAGCTATCAGCAAATGCAACAACAATAAAATCTGCTCAAAATTTGATCTCACATTCTGCGAGGATCAAATGCCAAGTAAAAGAGATGAGTCTTTACATGAATCTGGTATTTTCCTTTGTATTAAAATGTAAAAATATCAATAAATGTTAATTCATTCAACCTTTATTTAGTCAGGTTAAGCTCATTGAGCCTCGAGGACTCATTTACAAAAGAGACTTGTCTACAAACTAAAGAATGATGATGACAACAACAACAGTAGAATTTCCTTGAACAATCAACAATAGACAATCATAAGAGAAATACATATTTCTTTTTTGAACAATCAACAATAGACATTGAGAAGAAAGAAATACAGATTTTTTTTTAACAAGTTAAAACAAAGATATCGAAGTAGCAAAAACAGATTATAAGGCAGATGTAGAAAATCAAAAACAGGAACATGTCTGCATTAATAATAATAGTTAATAATAGTTAGACATGTTTCATTTTATAATATCAACCCCACTGGACAGAAAAGCCATCTTCAACTAACTTACAGTGGTCCACGGGCCACCAGTTGACAGTACACTGTTGTAGCAGGTTTTGAGGCTCCCGACATCGTAATTAATAAGCAAAGTGTCAAAAATTGCTCTTTATATCACAAAGGTTGCAGACCCCTGGATTGCACTAACCCTCTGAGCATCAAGCGGCGTTCAACATGCGAACAGGCTTTTCACACATTTACCACAAAACTGAATCTTTCTCTGGAGGGTTTTCTTGTACCACGCTACAAGTCTTTAATAAACGTGTGTCAAACTCGGGGTGGGGGTGGGGGAGTGTAAGTAAGAGCGGGATAAGAACTGCAGTCTTACAAACAATCACATAAAAAGGACAAGGCTGCCCAACGCCGCAGTGCTTTCAGGAGAAATAGGCCTGTAAAAGTCTGCCCATTATGTTTTCTGATCATAGGCCCACGTCCAATAGAGCTTGAAATGTGCAACGTTCCTCACACAAACAAGGCTGGCACCCTGTAATAACTGCAATTTGTTTGACAGTCAAGATGCAGGATACCGAGTACACTGTCACAGTTTAAAAGTCTTGAAACGTCAATACTCATTTTTTTGTTTAAAGGTTACAAACACAGTTGGTTTCTCCGAGAGGTGGGGAAAGGAGCAAAAGCCAATACAGCGGTAAGAAAAAAAAAATGAATAGAAGCTGGAGAATCTTATATTCAGGGAGCCACAAAAAGCTTTGTTAAAAAAAAAATGTTTGGGGAAAAAGATAAAAAGGAGAGAATCAGCTTCCTTTTAAACTATTCTGAAAAGGGAAACGTTTGTGGTACCGGTCCTGAAATCATTTGTAGCAAGTGATGAAAGATAAATGGTACGGTGAGAATGTGAGTGTTTTAATATTAAAAGCATTTGTGCTTTTCCTCCATGTCCTATCTAAACTAGTGAGGCAGCACAGCGTTCTCCTTTTGTCCTCAGATTAAATGGACACTCAAAAAGCACGAGAAAACTCCTAACCCGAAGAAAAGAAGCATCAGAAAACTGTTCCAAGTGTTTGGAGCCAGAGGGGCTGCGTCCACAGTCCTCACAAGCTGCTCTTTTTTTTTAACAACTTGATGAAAATAGGGAGCAGATGTTCAGTAAAACTGGTTTAATTATTCTGGTAAATCCATCAACCTTCTTTTTAAACATAAAATCCTGACTGTGGTGCCTCTGTGACAAAGACATGGTTGGCTTTGCATGTCATGGGGAAGGACTGAAACGACTTTCACAAGATCACGTAAAAATATCACATAAGAGAGACTAAAGTTTATAGATTTCTTGTGTTGAGTTCTTGTAAAAGCTAATGTGGGTTGTAGCATTTTGTGAGTAAGACAGGCAGAAGTAACTTGAGGCGATGTGGAAAGGAACTGTCATAACACTTAGAGAAAATGAAAAAGAAAAATATGACATTTAAAGCAGTACAGTAATACATCTCATATTTTTCAGCACATGTTGAAATGGTATTTAGAGTTTTTGTATTGTACACATCTGTACCGTTGCAGTGCAAACAACACATTTATGACTTTTTTTTCTGCGCTTCTCACTAATGACTGGCGATTAACTCCCATTTAATTTTTGCTGCGTATTGTGTCACGATGCTGCATTGCTGTAGCCGCCGGGGAAAAATGTGGTCATGAGCAGATGGTTGGGTGAGCTTCAGGTGTTGGCACTACAAAGATATCTGTATGTCAAGATGTTGAGAAAAAAACTGGCCCTCTAACTCATGAAATGTCTTAAACCTTGTGAATAATTGATGCATGAGTAAGCTTACAGCTTGAGGTCCCAAAGGAAAAAAATAAAAAATAAATTATCTGTTGCTAATAGGGTTGTGTTATTTATTGGAAGATTTCTGCTACTCTGAAAAACTGCTAATGGAACAGAGAGGCAGCACATCCAGATGTAAAGGTACTCCCTACAAAGTATGAATAAATCAAAGGTTAACCTGAATTGTACCAAATGGTCATGTTAATCATCAATGTAGGGAAAAAAAATGGTATGGATTTTGATTCTTCAATTAAGATTTTTCATTCATTCATTGGGCAGCACGGTGGCACAACTGGTAGAGCTGCTGCCTCTCAGCGAGAAGGTTGCCGGTTCAAATCCCGGTCCGGGGCCTTTCTGGGTGGAGTTTGCATGTTCTCCCCGTGCATGCGTGGGTTTCCTCCGGGTACTCCGGTTTCCTCCCACAGACCAAAAAACATGCTTGTTAGGCTGATTGGTGACTCTAAATTGACCCTAGGTGTGAGTGTGAGAGTGGATGGTTGTTTGGTGTGAGTGAGACAGGTCCCTCTTGTAAATGAGTCCCCGTGACTCAACGAGGCTAGCCTGTATAAATAAAGGTTGAATGAATGAATGAATGAAAATGAGTCCCCGTGACTCAACGAGGCTAGCCTGTATAAATAAAGGTTGAATGAATGAATGAATGAATTCCAGTCATAGCAATGAGTGCCTATACAATCTTAACTGGGTAACTTATCTACATAAGTTACCCATAAGTACCATCATTTTCGGACTATAAGGTGCACTTAAACATTACATTTTCTCAAAAATCGCCTGTGAGTCTTATACAGTAATCTGGTGCACTTTATGTGCACCTTATGTGCACCTCAGACCCTCTCGGGTCTGAGGTCTAAATGTCCGTTTTGGTATAAATTTGAATTTACCCTTATATTTCCATCATAAAAACTATTTATCTGGCCTTGTTTGGTATTGTTGTTTTCAGGACAACCTCATCTTCATGATTTTACAGTCTTTGTTTCATTTTGACAAAATGCATGAGCACATTGGAGCAAAAAATAACATAAAAAATGAAATCCGTGTTAGTAAAACATTGATATGTTTACTATGAAATTCACAAAAATATTGAACGAACCATTTTCACAGCCTAAAATGAAAATTTCATTGGTATATTTTAAGAACTTGTGTACAAACTTAGTAAAAAACGAATTAGTATACATATTTTCACATCATAAAGTGGGCAATTTCCATGCGTGTTTTTACCAGTATTTACACTGACTATGTGTCAAAACAGCATCTTCATCACAAATTCTCTGTTTTTTTCACCCTTTCATTCTGAAAAACAGACCAAAAACGACTACAAAACTCTGAAGACACACTAAATAATCATAAAAACCAAATAAAAACCAAATAAAACAGCCAGTCTTACCTGTAATCAGTGCCTGATCCACCCCCCACCCCCCCCTTCTTCACTAAAACGTACTGCTGCTGTTTTTCTGTGTTCAGGACACAACATGGAGGAAAAACGGTTCTGATTGGTTGCTTCACAATGTGGTGTGTTCAGGGAAACTCCTAAATTTGAATTTCATTTTGAATTCATTGACGTTTTGGTAATAAAAAATCAACTGATTGCTCGCACAGGGGCGTAATACTATAACAGCAATTATCTGTCACATTTCTGGTTGTATTTTGAAGTAAATACACAACAAAATCAATATAAAAACACTACTTTATAAAGATTGGAGTCTCTGCTGTCCAACAGACTTGAATGCAACACTTCACATGCAGCGTGCTTTCACATGCAGCGTGCTTTGTTTAAAGAGGCTATTTATAGACATGCCGTCATGCCCGCAACTCTGCGGGAATAGACCGCAGAGGTTTAATGCTGGTTGTGTTTACTGACCTCAAACCGATTTTACGTGGTACAACTAAACAATACTGAGAAATATTGTAAATGAATTGAATAAAGTTCGATTTATCTGACTGTTTTGTTTTGCTTAATGTGCCTTATAATCTGGTGCATCTTATAGTCCAAAAAACATGGTAATATTTTTGCCTTTAATTCTAGGCAAATTTTCACTTAAAGTTAACTTCAGAAATAGAAGAAGAAAAAAAAAAACACAATTTAACCCCATCTCTCCCATACCCCTTCATCTTTTATCTGTTTTCCTTTTCGATTCACAGGTGATGATGGGGTATGGGGTCACTGGTGCACACATCCATCAGTCACTGTGTGAGAGACGGGGGACACTCTGGACAGGAAGCAAGTCCATCACGAGACACACTAGACAGCCATTCACTCTCTCACTCTCACCTACGAACAATTCAAAGTTAGCAATCAGCTTAACATGCATGTTTATGGTCTGTGGGAGGAAACCGGAGTACTCTGAGAAAACCCATGCATGCACTCAGAGAACATGCAAACTCCATTTGGAATAGCCCTATGGCCAGGATTTGATCCAGCCACCTTCTCACTGAGAGGCAACTACCAACTACACCACTGTCCTGCCCTAATGTATCTTTATACAAGCAATAAATCAAAATGAACAAATATCAAGCAATTTTTATTACTGCTCATTTTTGCCAACATCACCTCTTAGTAGTACCTGATTCTTTTTGTACTTTTTTTTCCGTAGTCCAAGCATCCACTTAAGTTTTTTCCAAAACATTTTTTTTTTACTTCATTCACTTATTTTTGTTTGTGGGTTTACTATTCATTGTTGATTTTCTCTGAATGCTGAATCATCCATTTGTGTTGAATATGGGTTCTATGAAGACACAGCTATAAAGCACCTTTTTTTTTTTCACTCCAAATAGTTGTTTTTTTGCCACTGTTGATGACTTTGCATTATTACATTTTTATTATACATTCCCAGACAAATTCTAACAAGTTTGCAATTTTTATTTAGTTTTGTAAGTGGAATAAAAGTTTTCACATTCAAACTGTCAAGACCCTTTTTTACAGACTCAGAAGAAAACCACCACTCCACAAACCGTTAATAAGCAATTCCTTCTACCTCTCTATTTTATAGCTGATTCCAGGAAACTGGCAAGTGCAATCAAAATGTTTGATTTTAAATCAAGTTACAACATTAAAACAAAAACCAAAAAAATGTTCTGCCATGTCTGCTTTGTGCTGTTTTGTTGATATTGTTTGACAAAACAGTCTGACAAAAGTTTTGTTCTGGAAGATTGCTTTACTTGAACATTGTAATCAATATTATTGACTTTGATAATAATCCCCGGAATTCTGTATTCCAATAAAACAATGCGTTCAGAACAAATATAATTTAAATATAGGGAGCAATTTAGTCAAGGAGGTTGGATTGCTTTTGTAGTGTCCTACATCCCTCAGACAGTCCACATCCTGTCCTCAGAGACACTAACTAAACTCTTCCACCCCCTCTACCTCTACCTCTTGTTCCTGAGCAAGATCGACTTTATGTTTCCAAAAAGTCTACATCAAAGAGAAAAGTCTGGTACCTCCTGCAAAGATTATCAACTCTCAATTCCTGTCTCAGACAAGGCGACACCTCTGTAATCTGCATTTGCCAGTTGGACAGAACTTTGTCATACCCCCAGGACCAGAGCCATATAAAGTGAGAGTTCCGACACTTCCATAGAGTTCCGTTGTAAGAATGGAATGCGGAAGTCACGTGGGTCATGGAGGGGGCGATTTGTTCCATGGCTCTGGTTACAGTCTGACGCTGCCTGCAGTAGCGCTCCGTTGCCGCCAGAGGGCACAGCTCCACAAGGTTTCCATAGCCGTAGTTTGGAACGATTGACCGCCTGTCGGTGAGATCAAAGAGTGTCGGAACTCTCACTTTATATGGCTCTGCCCAGGACCAGAGCCATATAAAGTGAGAGTTCCGACACTTCCATAGAGTTCCGTTGTAAGAATGGAATGCGGAAGTCACGTGGGTCATGGAGGGGGCGATTTGTTCCATGGCTCTGGTTACAGTCTGACTCTTCCTGCAGTAGCGCTCCATCGCCGCCAGAGGGCGCAGCTCCACAAGGTTTCCATAGCCGTTGTTTGGAACGATTGACCGCCTGTCGGCGAGTTAAAAGGGTGTCGGAACTCTCACTTTTTATGGCTTTGCCCAGGACAAGAGGTATGCAATCACCATGGCAACGAAGGAAGTTTGCCAGTTGGACAGAGCTTCAAACAGAACCCCTTTTGTGTTTACAGTACAGGTGGTCCCCGAGTTACGACGGAGATCCGTTCCTGCGTCGCGACGTAACTCGAAAATCGACAAAAGTCAGAAAATACGTCCAAACGGCACCTCATACATACATTACTGTATTTTACCAAGCACTTAGCCTATCCTAACACATTACCCTACATAATTATCAGAGAGTCAGAGTCAGAGAGTCAGAGAGAATTTATTGTCATTTGCACCGCATGTAGTACATGTGTTGAAAACGAGATTATGTACACAGGGTCCCAGTTACATCCAACAACAAATGCAAGAGAAAAACAATAATAACATCTAGGATTAACTAAGAGAGACATCAGCTAGTAATACACTAAGCCCTAATGTAGTAGAAAAACATCATTATAAACAGCAGCACGAACATGAGCAGATGGTCACAGATGAACGCAGCAACAAGAAACAGATCAGCATCAGCATGATGTGACATTTTGCAGTGTTTATTCTTATTATTTATTTATTCATGAGTCTGACAGCCTCAGGGTAGAAGCTGTTCCTCAGTCTAGTGGTTCTACATTTGATGCTCCTCAACCTCCGTCCCGAGGGGAGTGGTGCAAAGAGTGAGTGTGCTGGGTGAGTGAGGTCTTTCATGATGCAGGTGGCTCTTTTTCTGCATCTGGAGGTGTAAATGTCTGTGATGGTGGGGAGACTGACTCCCACAGACTTCTGTGCAGCCTTCACCACTCTTTGTAGAGCTTTCCTCTCTGCAACTGTGCAGCCTCCATGCCACACGTTGATGCTGGAGCACAGGACGCTCTCCACTGCACACCTGTAGAACGAGGTGAGGACTGAGCTTCTCAGACCGGCTCGTCTCAGCCGTCTGAGGAAGTAGAGTCTCTGATGACCTTTCTTGATCAGGCTGGTGGTGTTATTGCTCCAGCTGAGGTTATCATTCATGTGTACACCCAGGTATTTGTAGCTGGAGACCACCTCCACCGCAGATCCACCTATATACAGTGGGGTGTGGGTGTGTTTGTTCCTTCTGAAGTCCACAATCATCTCCTTCGTCTTCTTCACATTCATGTGAAGGTTATTCTCTTTGCACCAACTCTCCAGATGTTCCACCTCCTGTCTGTAGCTGGATTCATCATTATCTGTGATGCATCCCACCACAGCTGTATCATCTGCAAACTTAACAATATGACAGCCTGGATGTGTGGCTGTACAATCATATGTGAGCAGAGTAAACAGAAGAGGGCTCAGCACACATCCCTGAGGAGAGCCAGTGCTGAGGGTGATGGTGGAGGAGGAGAAGTTGTGGATCTTCACGGACTGTGGTCTGTTTGTTAAGAAGTCTAAGACCCAGTTACAAATAGAGGGGCTTAGTCCAAGTGTGGATAGTTTGTCTATCAGAGTTTGGGGGATCATGGTGTTGAAGGCAGATGTGAAGTCCACAAAGAGCAGACGCACGTATGAGTCCTTCTGATCCAGGTGGGTGAGAGCAGTGTGGACCACGGAGGAGATGGCGTCCTCTGTTGATCGGTTCTCACGGTATGCATATTGATGAGGGTCCTCGTTGATGTTGACGGCTGTCTTGATGTGGGACATGACCAGTTTCTCAAAACATTTAGCGACTATCGGGGTGAGGGCCACCGGTCTATAGTCATTCAGACCAGTCACTGTGGAGCTTTTTGGGACTGGGATGATGGTGGCAGTCTTCAGGCAGGTGGGAACTGACTCCAGTGCAAGTGAGGTGGTGAAGATGTCAGCCAGCACCTCACAGAGCTGGTCCGCACATTCCTTCAGAACTTTCCCTGGGATGTTGTCTGGACCCGTAGCTTTATGAGGGTTGATCCTTCTGAGACTGCCTCTCACTTCTGCTGCGGTCACTTTGAGGTGCTCCTCGTCTGGTGATGAGGTGAGTCTGGTGCTAGTTGGTCTGTTTGGATCATCAAAACGTGCATAAAACATAAAAAAAATTATCAAAAAAATACATACATTTAGAGCCAGAATGAATGGAAAAAAAGAGTTAATTTCTTACTGGGAGCTGGTGAAGCCGTTCCTCCGCCTGTTAGCATGTTAGCTCGGTGTCCCTCCAACATCTGAGGCTGCCTGTAGTACGCGCGGTCCAGACTGTTTACAGTAAGGCCTAATATCATGTTAGCTCCATACATTTGGAGCCATAATTAAGGGAAAAAAGAGTTAATAACCTACTGGGAGCTGGTGAAGCCTTCCTCCGCCTGTTAGCATGTTAGCTCTTGCTCCTCCGGTCCAGCTCCACTGTTTCTGCCGTCTGGTGACACCATCCACCCGTCCATCATACAGGAACTTATCTTAACTTTTAAAAACTAGTCCTAAATTTAGAGAATATCTCTCCTCAAAGTTTAAACTATTTTCTATTATTCACCCTTCTGAAATAACACTATTGTTTATGCATTCATATTTCACATTTGCCATAATTTCATATTGTTGCTATTATTCAAACTTACAATAAACATTACAGAATTTAGATTTTTAACCAACCAGATTTTGTGTGTTTAATTCAAACAAGGATGATCACAACATCGGCAAGAATCCACTATTACTTTGATCGAGGTCGACTCACATTTATTATTTTTATTGCACACCTGTAACAGGTGTAGCCTACAGATCTTGTTACTCTTAACATATTACTACACTTTTATGAAGTCAGATACTTTTTTGAATCTGATTAGCTCACTGAATGACCCTTTTTATTTTAGAAGTAGGTCTTATTTTATCTGGGGTTTTGCCTTTGTAGTAACTTCACACACCCACATTTATGCTATCAAGAACAGAACTTAAAGTTTCCTTAAATAAAACTCTTTTCACAGTTAGATTTTTGGAAGTAATGATTTTATCATAATGTAGAAAATCGGTCTTTATGGATTTTAGGCTGACAATAAGCTTTGACAACATTTTGTTGATCCTCGGATGAGCTGTTGCCGCTCTGCAGTTATCGATTTTATTTCTGCGTGGAGCATCTCAGGCAGCTCTCTTGTAAAGTTGT
>JBBPBX010014046.1:17428-31009 GCA_038048925.1 Garcialebias charrua | reverse complement strand
ATTGTATATCTATAATTGATTATCTGCATTCACTCCTACTACAACAATAAAAAGCAATTACAAAAAAAAGTATTGTTACAACATAGATGTTATATAAAACAAGACAAAACACTAACAACAAGAACATGTTTGATAGTTATATAAAATCATATATTAAATAGTTTACACTAACTGATAGCTTGTTTTCTTTAGTTTAAATAGTAAATAGACTGCATGTGAAAATCACCTTTCACCCCCGACCAGGTGACTCAAAGCCTTTGCCCTCATTTATAATTGTTACATACACATTCACACACATGAATGACAACCTCAGCTGGAGCAATAACACCACCAGCCTGATCAAGAAAGGTCATCAGAGACTCTACTTCCTCAGACGGCTGAGACGTGCTGGTCTGAGCAGCCCAGTTCTCACCTCGTTCTATAGGTGTGCAGTGGAGAGCGTCCTGTGCTCCAGCATCAACGTGTGGCATGGAGGCTGCACAGTTGAAGAGAGGAAAGCTCTACAGAGAGTGGTGAAGGCTGCACAGAGGTCTGTTGGAGTCAGTCTCCCCACCATCACAGACATTTACACCTCCAGATGCAGGAAAAGAGCCACCTGCATCATGAAAGACCTCACTCACCCAGCACACTCACTCTTTGTCCCACTCCCCTCAGGACGGAGGTTGAGGAGCATCAAATGTAGAACCACTAGACTGAGGAACAGCTTCTACCCTGAGGCTGTTAGACTCATGAATAAATAAAATAAATAAAAATAAACACTGCAAAATATCACATCATGCTGATGCTGATCTGTTTTCTTGTTGCTGTGTTCATCTGTGACCATCTGCTCATACAGACTCATGTTCGTGCTGCTGTTTATAATGATGTTTTTCCACTATATTAGGGCTTAGTGTATTACTAGTTGATGTTTTTCTTAGTTAATTCTAGATGTTATTACTGTTTTTCTCTTGCATTTGTTGTTGGATGTAACCGGGACCCCGTGTACATAATCTCGTTTTCATCACATGTACCACATGCGGTGCAAATGACAATAAAGATTCTCTGACTCTGACTCTGACATTCATACAGCACCCTATATATCACTATGAAGCTAATCTAAATAATTCATTCTATGGAATTTAATTGTTGCTTTTGATCACATTCATACACTGACACATGATTGGCACATCAGAAGTATTTTACATCCACTATCCCTGTTGGAAAAAGACTGAGCTATCCACAGAATCTGAAAGTTATGCACCATAACTCATATTCCCTGAAGGAAGGGAACGAGGTGCAACACTATTGCTATGGGAAATTGCGCCCCCGCGCGATTACCTGAAGGAATACATTCACGCCTTTATGGCAGGGGGCGTCAGCGTCACCCCAGAGACCCCGCCCTCTGGGTACTTAAGATGCGGACGCCCATCCTACGTTCTCCAAAATGCACTTCACCGAGCTTTCAGCATTGAAAAGGGCCAACTGTGTTGCACCTCGTTTCCTTCCTTCAGGGAACATGAGTTATGGTGCATAACTTTCAGGTCCCTTATCAGTCAGTCACTCGGTGCAACACTATTGCTATTGGAATGTAGCCAACAACATCATTTCTTGACCAGAATTGTTACCTTGTATTGTTTGTATTTGTAGTGGTACTCGTGGATGACGCTCGGTAACTTTGCCGTCTTCGCGCTCGCTCTTCTTTTCGCTGTTCGCACTTCGCAGTGGTGTAACGCACTAAAAGGTACAACTACCTGAATTGTGCCCGGAGGGCGGGCCCCGGAAGCAGGGTGGGCCAGGGTCCGTGCTGAGCATTGGTTCCGCTTCTGCTCGGAGGGCGGGCCCCGGAAGCAGGGCGGAAGCAGGGCGGGCGGTGGGCCAGGGTCCGTGCTGAGCATTGGTTCCGCTTCTGCTCGGAGGGCGGGCCACAGGGCGGGCCAGGGTCCGTTTTACACGGGCACGGGCCCGTGTGGGCCCGTGTGTAGAACCGCCAGTGCTCTAGACATCAGACATTAAAAACATGCCAATTGCGAGCGTAGAGGATATGAGTAGACTATGCTCTCGCTCCCTGTATTGTGTTTACCACATTACTGGGTGGGCCGGAGGCCATTAACCGGACCCTTTCGGTGGACAGGCCCGGAGCTGCCATAGTTCTGGACGTGGATGAAGGATCTCTCCATGGGCCTAGGTCAGTAGGTTCCTATGGGGGGACAGCTGCCATGGTGTCCCCGTCAGTAGTGAAATCACCTCTGGGAACCATGCTTTCTGAGGCCACCTAGGAGCTAACAGTATTAGGGAGAGAGCTCCCCTACATATACGTTCCAGCGTCGCCTGAATCAGGGGAACAGGTGGAAACGCGTAATACAGCTTCCCCGCTGGCCAGCTGTACGTCAGGCCATCTGTCCCCAACGGTGCATCTGTCTCCTTTATCGAATGATACAGGGCGCAGTGCGTATTGTTGCTGCAAGCAAACATATGTACGTTAGCCCTCCCGTATCGTACCCAGACCTGGTCCATGATACGCGGGTTCGGCCCTCACTCAGAGGGGAGGAGGGGCCCTCTTGAGAGGGCATCTGCCCTGTGATTCAGCTCGCTCGGAATGTGGGTTGCCCTCAGCGACAAGATCCGGGTTGCTGCACCATGTGAGAAATGTCTGTGTCAGTTGGGACCTTGTCCCACCTTCTCTGTTGATGTAGGACACCGTGGTCCTGTTGTCCGATTTTATCAGGACATGTTGTTGTGCAACCAGCCCCTTCCTGTAAAAGTGTTTCAGAGACAAAAACATTGCTCTGAGTTCTAGGAAATTTATGTGGAGCTTGGCCTCCTGTTGATTCCAGACCCCTTGGGCATACTGGTTTCTACAGAGACCTCCCCATCCAGTTTTTGACACGTCTGTGGTGACCAGGACTTGTGACAACACTCTCCCCAGCGTGACGGCTTTGTTGAACACTGTGGGGGACTTCCAAGGCTCCAGAGCCTTCATGCACTCTGGGCCAATCAGTATCCCCCTTATTTGTCGAGGGGGGCAGGTTGCATTTGTATGTTGATCCATATCTGTAGAGGGCATATTCTTAATAAGGCCAGAGGCACGCAGACAATAGCTGCTGCCAACAGGCCCAAGCGGTGCTGGCATAGCTTGAGAGGTACACTCTGACCTAGCTGAAAATGTGCTAGGCAGAGGTGGAGGGATGGAACCTGTGCCTATGAGAGCCTTGCCCTGTACAGTGTGGAGTTGAGCTGTACTCCCAGAAATACAGTAATCTGGGATGGGGTCAGATTGCTTTTTACCAGGTTTATAATGAAATCTAGAGCTTCCAAGTAGGGCATCACCCTCTCTGCGTGCTGCTGTGCCTGGACTCTGTTGTGTCCAAGAATGAGCAGATCGTCTAGATCATTCAGAACTCTGACCCCTTGACCCCTCAGTGGAGTCAGGGCCGCGTCCAGGCATTTTGTGAATGCCCGGGGGGACGGTTTACAGGCCGAAAGGCATTGCCAAAAACTCGAACGCGGTGCCCTCAAAGGCAAAGCGGAGATATTTTCTGTGGCAGGGCAGGATGCTCACGTGGAAGAAAGCGTCTTTCAGATCCACCGTGCAGAAGTAATCTCTCGGTTGAACTGAGTGGATGACTTATCTGAGTGTCAACATCCTGAATTTGTACGTTTTTATTATTATGTTCAGACCCCGGAGGTCCAAGATGGGCCTCAAGCCCTGTTCCCGTTTAGGGACCAGGAAGTACTTGTTGTAATGGCCCTTTTTTAACATTGTGATTAGGGACCACTCTGATCACTCCTTTCTGTATCATAGTCGAGATCTCGTCTCTTAGAACATGAGCACGGTCTGGGCTGATGGAGGACGACAGCACCCCCGTGAAGGAAGGTGGTCACTTGTAGAACTGCAGCCGGAGACCTAGGGTGACAGTGAACATGACCCATGTGCTTGGTTTGCATGTGTACTGGGTCCTTTGATGGACGGAGTTTTATTAGATGGGGGTGGGCCGCCAGTGTGAGACGGCTCCCCGCGCTCTATATTGACACTGGTTGCATGAAAAAATGGTGGGATTTTCCATTTAATGCTGAGTAGTGACACATAACAGCTTGAGTAGTTTGAGACTTTATTGTTGTGTGTGAACTGCAATTTCTCTTTATTACACAAGCATTTGTGTATTCTTGTGTGTTTAAACGTTCTGGACCAGTTAATCTGTGGTCCTCTAACACATATACTGGTGGTAAAAGTTCTGCCTTTTCTCTCCCTCTGTGGGTTGAAAATGCCTGTAATGGTGCAGGGACAGCTCAGGATTATGCAGGCCTCTGCTTTCTCTCCGCACAGCAGGAGAAGTACTGGGTTGACCCGTGACTTCAGCACAGAGATGCTAAAACACTATGTGGTTTTATTAGTGCTTTAAAACAGCATTTTGTTTTTATCGCATAAACAGGGGAACATGTTTTGTGTTTTAACGAACATCTTTGTCCCTTCCACCATGGTCTCTTGGACCCCGGGGAGGTTTGAATATGTGTGGCTTTCCTTTTCCCGTGGGTGGAAAAGCCCTCATCAGTGAGGATGTTGGTCACCGTGTCACTGTGCGACAACCGCTTCAGTCCTGCTCTTACCCAGAGCGACTGCCGATGTGCCCGAAGGGCGGGCAGTAAAGTCTTCCATCCTATGGGCCTCATCCAGCGGCACTGCCGTCTTTTCCCTTTGTTGGTAGCCCCCTGTAGTTCCTACAAGTTTTCTGCCTGGTGAGCCTGCAGCATCGAGGTCGTGTGGGCCGCGGGGCACTGTGCGCACTGGATCCTTTCCAGTTGCACTGCTGAAGATGACATGGTTTGCTGGGTAGGCCTTGGTGGCTGAAGTTCTGGATGTGAGGCAGACCCGTCAGTTCCTTGCCCTCCCAGTCCTGAACTGGGAGAAGGGGGGGAAACGGTAGCCACCCTGGGTGCCGACCCTGACTGCGTGAACCCAGTAAAAAACCTGGGGACACCGGCGTGTCGTGCCTCACCGAGGTTGCTACCTCGGGAGGAATAGTTACCCGCCAACCTTGACTCTTGTTGTCCCGGTGGGGGTGCAGGTCTTAGCACCTGAGAGACTCAGCCGTTCTGTGGGACAGGTCAAGCGGAGCCGGAGTGGATCCCTCTGTTTCGACAAACCCCGTTGCAGCTTGTTGTGAAAAGCCCTCTGCTCCCTCCTCGAGGCCTTGCTCTATCGTTGGAGGCTTCGTCGGGGGGCAGTAGTTGGGCTTATCTCCAGTTTGGATGAGATTCCCTCTGCTCACCATTGTCCACTCCATCAGGGTTCCTCAAACTCTGACATGGTTAACATCTGAGTGCCATTCTTTAGCCCGTAGGTGGATAAGCTCTCAGCGTCACAATGTTCTCGCCGTGGACGTGGATGTAGGGAAACTACCAGTCAGCTTAGCTGATCAGGTAGGCAGAAATTCCTCCTCCTGGACTGTTTTTTCTTTTCTTTACTGAGCCTCCTTGTTAGCAGGAGCTAAATGTGGAGGTACTCGGGAGCCCGCTAGCGGTGCTAAACGGGCCTTCGAGTAGAGCAGCAATTGATAGACAAACTTAGTTAGCAGCTGTGGGATGAACTCTATCGTCAATTTGGTTACACAGGATAGCGAAACAGACAGAACATGAGAAGGTTAGTTAGCAAGCTAGACTAAGCAGTTTTTCACATAACTCATAATGGAGTCCTCCATTGTCCGCTTGTAGCCGCGCTAATCATGTTAGTAGCGCTAATCATGTTAGCAGCGCTAATCGTGTTAGCAGTACTGCACGAGCCCGACATCCACCTCACTCTCTCATGGGTGCTCTCGGTTAGCCAGGCTAACCGTGGGAGCTAGCCAGTTAGCAGCGGAGTTACTCGATTTCCACTTGCCTTTCTCTGGAGCCATCCGCGAGAAAAAACCCTAAGCAGACCGGACAGACCTCGTGGGTGTCCGCTGCTGAAAGGGGATAGCCATACCCGCTGGAGCAGGCTCGGGAGCCAGGGCTCGTTGGCCTGCTATCTTGTTGGAGTTCTTCGACTTCTTCTCACTCTTCTCCAGAACCATGGCCGAGAAGAAATGTCGAGTTGTAAGCAGTTAGCCGTCCGCTAACCATGGCGAAGAAGTCCTCTCACTGAGTTGCTCACTGTACATAGCCTGTTAGCTCCGTAATCTAAGCAGGTAGCATGTGGCACAGTTAGCGTCAGCTAACTGAGCGGTGAAACAGCAGAAAACAAAATGTCGACGACACTAGGTTAGCCTCCCGCTAACTCTAGCGCTCACAGAGAAGCCCTCCGTGATGCTCTGGGCAGGGAGAAAGCTCACCTCCAGTCGAGCGATCCAGTCACTTAGTCCTCAGTCCTGCGAAGTTCAGGTGTGAAGCGAGGTGAAGGGCAAAAGAGGGTGTAGGTGGGGCGTCAGCCCCTTTTATGCAAAGAGGGCAGGGCCTCATTGCTGACGCTGACGCGCACCTGCCTTTAGAAAAGACGTGATTGTATTACTTCAGGTGAACTGCGCGGCGGCGCAATTCCCATAGTCAATGTGTTGCACCGAGTGTACTGACTGATAAGGGAACTAATGTTTACAGCTAACTAAATACAGTATATGGCAAATCATTTAGCTTTTGTATTTATATTTTATGTCTCCTCTCCCTCTCACTCACTAAACATATGATAATAGATAGGTGAGTAACATTTGGTGACATATGACATTTGTAAATAGATGTATTATTGTTAATTGTAATAATGTTTTATTAAGTATGATGCTGGTTTCTTGTTATTTTCAGGCTTAATAGATTGTTGCACAGTTTAATGGCAAAGTATCAGAGTGACAACTGATGCTATGCACTTGCAGAGACCTGTGAGTCTGAGGGTATCAGCGTTCGAAAGGAGGTGGATGACAAGTAAAGTGACGTGTGGATAGTGAAATGTTTAATTCACTGTTCATAAATGTCAATTAATTTCTGTTCACAGTGAATAAGTGAGCATTGTGGGTTATATATGGTATCAATTAAAACTACGTTGTTGGTTTTATAAGTATTATAAATATGTCAATTCATATGTTTGTTACATGTGATTATGTCACAAAATGTACTCTCAGCAATTATTTAGAAGAAGAAAAAAAGGTAGAAAAAAATCAATTGATGCCAATAATAAAATTAAATGGACAAGAGGGTGAAACTATTAACTTCAAAACAAAAACAACATACCGGTAGTTAATAATGCTGTTGTTTTATTGTGCATGGCTTTGCTAATCCTTTTCAATGACAAATAAATAAATAAAATCATAATTTACATTTGATAAAAACCACTACATTTGAAAGTATTTGCCTTTTTGAAGAATATTGGTTTTAAGGCACTGAGTTTTCGAACGATTAGCCACTGATCTGAATATTTTCCACTCTGGGATAGTCTTATTGTAGAAAGGAAAAAACTGCAAACAGTTTGGAATTATCTTTGTAATTGTTATCAAGATAGTGGGCAGCAACACCTGATTATTTCGGGTCTTTGCTCATATAACTGGGTTTGACAGACCTTGGTCTTCCAGAGCAGAAACTTGCCAAAACCCATGCTTTCATAGAGACAATCACATTTGGATGATTTATTTATTTGCTTGTTTGTTTAATTTACCAGTATTTGTTTATTTGTTTGCTTATTAATTAATTAATTAATTAATTAACTATATATATTTCTTTATTTACTACATTAATTAATTAATTAATTACTGTTGTTGTTTTTTTAAGGACAGCTCTCTATTTTAGTTTAGCTTCTTCCAAAATTATTTAGTTTTATGAATTATTTGTTAGGTTTTATTGTTTAATTATGTTTACCTAATTTAGGACTTCCATCTGTTGTTTCTTTCTTTTCAGATTGTATGTGTACTGTTTTATAGAAGACATATATCATTCAGATACATCGCAGCTGTTACGAGCTGTTTTAAAAGAAAACCACCTTAAATGATAAAAGTAAAGGGGAGGTGAGGTAAAGCAACAAGAATATTTTAAATATGTTAGAAAGTTAAACTGATTTTGAGTAGTCTGAATATCTCAAAGTAATAAATCAAGGAGAAAACCCAATGCAGTGCTTTTTCAATATCAATTAACTTTCTATAAAGTGGCTTTTTATTATTACATATGTATTGAATTTTACTTTACCTAAACTGATTATAGTTCGATTGAATTAGTTTGGATTTAATTGAACTGAACTGGGTAGTAATTGAATAGCATCTGACTAAATGTAACTGCATTTGCAATTATCTTTCATATTATATCTGTATGATGCCCCGGGTTGATTCTCTGCTGTTTCTTGGCACAACATAAAACTGGATTGAACTAAATTAAATTGAATGTGATGTGAAGCATTTCTTCTGATAAGACCCATGAAAGCACCCATGGATCTAAACTCTGATGAAAGCTTGAGCTGTGTGCTGCAGAGGATGATCGCATTAATCACACACTGAAATGACAGTTGTCAGTAGCAAAGAAAGGTAGTTTTAACATTTGACAGGAGCCAAATCCCAGGTTTACAGACACCATAAGGTAGACGCAGTACCCAATACACACACGTGTGTATTACAGTGGATAAAGTTAGATGAGCATGGAGTTTGATTCTGGCACAGTTGAGTGTCAAAAACAACAACTACAAAAAAACTCACAAATGCAATGACAAGTGAGAACTGAAAAATAGTGAGGGAGTTTCTTGTAAAGAAGTGAACAGTCAGCCCCACTGGCACTGAACTTATGAGTGAATCTTCACAGCAAATTAACAGTTTAACCGAGAAAAAACATCTGGAATGTTTGAAAAGAGTAGCATTTCCCAATTTTCTACAGGCTTACCGGTACTTGAATGGCAAAAAGTGAGAACACAGCTATGTTGATGATGATCATCATGATCATGATGGTGCTTCAAGACATTGCCTTTAGTTGACCCAATAATACAACAAAGCAATGATTTTTTTTTCCTGAAATAAATGTGGAAATACAATATGGTATCTCTGGACAAAAATTCCTTCATCCATGCTACTTTACGTCCTTGTTAGAATTCTGAAATCATTTTAATAAAAGAAGAGCAAGTTTAACATAATGATCAACCAGTCACATACAGGGCCTATAAATAGTATACATTCCCTACTATAAATCAGTCATGAACCAAATAAAATTGCCTTTTAGACAACAGCAATAATAATACTAGTAAAGGTACAAAGTAATAATAATAATAATAATAATAATAATAATTATTATTATTATTATTAGTAGTAGTAGTAGTAGTAGTAGTAGTAGTAGTAGTAGTAGTAGTAGTAGTAGTAGTAGTAGTAGTAGTAGTAGTAGTATTGTAGTAGTAGTATTATCAGCTGTAACAAACACCTACATAGCAATGCCATTTCAATACATATATCTATTGTAAAATTAATGAGTACTGTACAAAACTATTCATGCCACCTTTGAAGTTACTGTGTCAATGCAACTCAGAGGAACATTGGAAAGTACAAGTCAGATACAGATTAGTACAAAATGATTTGTGACCCCCCTGAAGGACCCCACAAGTTATCTTAAAGCTATCATCAAGAAATTGAAGGGATATTGGGTATGTGTATATCTGCCTTAGACCATTCTCTGTTCTACAAAGTGACTTTGCAAGAAAGAAAATAAAATAACATATGAGGGTGTGCAAAGACACCCTCACTCCGAATGAAGTACATTATTAGACAGTTGAGATGGGAAAAACAATAATAACAATCATTAATGGTCAGGTCAATTTATTTAGAATGATGGACTGCAGTTTGTTGGGAAATGTACTTCCTTGGCATTGAACTAACCAGACCTGCAAACTTTAGATCAGAAAACTGCAAAAACCTCCTGCTTTCATGGAGGTGGTCAAATGCATTACTATTACTAGCACTACAACTGCTATTACTAAATTCTAATACTATGACTACTACTAATATAAATAGCCAACTATTTTTAGACGGATGGTTCTTTGAGTCCTTGGATAGTAGCTGTCATTCTCAACCAACCTTTGCTGTATGGACTGGAGATCCAGCATTCGCAGTGAGATATTCTACAAACTCCTGTACACTATTCCATCCACTTTTTATGGCATTCCATGCATGCTTTACCTGCCTGTATCTTGCATTCTGGTAGCTATAAGCCACACTGTCTCAGATGTATTTTTTGCACACCTGGTATTTTATATATAATCTGGTGTTGTAGACCTCAGCCTGAATTACTTGTGTGCTGCAAGGATCAGTACCTCTGTGCTGTTTCCTCAATCCAGCCCTCTCTAGCAACTGGTGATTCCTTGATATCACCCACCTTATGTCAGTAGTAGCTACTTGCTGTAAAGGAGGCCGGCTTTTCAAGATTGTTTGTCTTTTTCCCTCTTCCACATTGGGTGTCTGCTACCTGAGACATTCACTTTAATGTACACCAGATATGTGCAAGGAACTTAGATGTTTTTTTTTTTGTTTGTTTTTTCTGTGCAATGTATTTGATGCTCATGTATAGTATACTTTGTTATTCTCTTTTTTTCTTTGTGAACAATTTCAGGGTGCTGTATTTGGGGGAAACTCTAGATGCATTTTGAGGACCTTTCATTTGTTGTTGATATTTATTTCATTTTTTGGTCAGGTTATGACAGCAGGGTATCTAATGACTGGCACTGCAATGGTGTCATTGGCTAGGCCATTATTTTTGCCAATTAGCTGGCTCTTCAAGACATCTTAAGACATTCCACACATAGGCTGTCATATTGGTATATCTTCATCTATAAATCATGCCTTGGTCTGCTGCCTTCTTATATCTCTTCAAACATGTCATGTTGTCAGTGCAGCTACAGCATGCACGCTCAGACTTTCAGTACCTGCAGTGTTCCCTCATTGCAGACTGAACTTGGCAAAAAGGTATTTTCTTACTCCACTCCTGTAACGTGAAACACCATGCAAAAAGATCTGAAGTTGCCCATTTTTATTTCTTTAAGATATTTCAAAACATTTTATAATGTCACTAGAACGATCTATGCAAATATGTTCTTGTTTTTAGGATTTGTCCTAAATTTATATGGCACCTTGATCTGACAGTTTTTATTACTACAATTTTTATTTTATTAGGCCCGAAGCAGCGAAGTGCTGCGAAGGCCCTATTGTAATCGCTCGATTTCTTCATTATTATTATTTTTCCGTCACTTTGCACAGCTGTTTGGGGCCTTTATCATATTCAAAAACTCACCAAACTTCACCCAAAATTGTCCCCCAACTAAAATTTTTGGATTCTGGTGTAATCGCAAGTGGGCGTGGCCAAACTGCTCTATAGCGCCCCCTAACGTGAGTTGGGGGAAACCGTAGGTCGTACAGATCTGAAACTCGGTACATAGGTAGATCTCCCCAATTCAAGAAAAAAAGTCTCTTGGAGGTACCCTCTAAAATGCACAGGTAGGCGGCCATTTTGGGTCAAAGGTCAAATTTTGGTCATTTTTCAGTTTTACTCATGTCGAACTTTGACGAACTCCTTCTCAGGCGTTCGACCTATCGGCTTCATTCTTGGTCAGAATGCAGTTAAGGCATGGGCCTTTAAAAGTTATCAATAAAATTGACTTTTCGTATATGTTCAGGGGGCGTGGTGGAGCGGTGAACTTGGCGTACTCGCCGAAACAAACAAAACGCTATAACTTTGTCAGTTAAAGGTCAATTGACACCAAACTTGGCATGAGGGATCCTGGTTGGATGCTTGACGATCCTATGTTGTCATAGTCTGACCTCACCTAAGCCCCGCCCCCTCAGAACAGGAAGTGACTTTTTTTGCTTGGAAAGGTCGAACTCTGGCTCTCTTGACCTAATCCAGATGACCTTGTGTCACATGACTGATAACAAGTTGGTCTCACTTGTTTTAAAGCGCCAAGGGTTTTCAGCAGAGGGCGTGGCCGTGGTAGCGCGGCGAAGTCACAGGTCACGCCACCGCCATACGTTTTGCTCTAGATTCCACATGTTTCAGCCTAGCTGCACCAAACTCACTGACATCGATCCTTGTTCACCCCCCTACAGGATTCCAGTGCAATACTTGGTGGGCGTGGCCTAATTCCTCAACAGCGCCCTCTAGAATATTTAAAAAACACAGCCCCCAGACATATTTTATCCCAGAATAATGAAACTTGGTACACATGTGTATCTTGTCAGGATCTACAAAAAAGTCTCTTGGAGCAATGGTCCGAAGCCAAAAGGAAGTCGGCCATTTTAGGTCAAAGTCACAATTTTGTCTATTTCATTGACGTCATATCTGAGCGAACTCGTCCTAGAGCTTTCGAGATCCAGGCGTCAAACTCGGTCAGCACAATCTTGAGGCATTGAAGGTCAAAAGTTGTTAAAATAATTTTTCCATGTCAAAGCATGTGGGCGTGGCCAAGCCTCAAATCTGGCCATTCTCCATGAAACATCAAGCTGGAATAACTTCCTAATATAAGTTTCCAGCTGCACCAAAGTCACTAAGATCGATATTTCTCCATCCCTAGACAGGACTGCAGTCCAATATGTAGTGGGTGTGGCCTGATTCTTCCACAGCGCCCCCTAGAATTTTTTTTAAAAATCAGCACCCAGCCATGCTTTATCCCAGAATTATGAAACGTGGTATACATGTGTAAATTGTCAGGACCTACAAAAAAGTCTCTTGGAACCCTTGTCCAAAACCAACAGGAAGTCGGCCATTTTGGGTCAAAGGGTAGTTTTGGTCATAAATTTCACAACTTTCTGGTGGTTTAAAGCCACTCCATCTCTCACAACCTTGACCCAAGATGATCCTGTGCTAGAAGACAGATAATACATTGATCTGATGTGTTTTAAAACACTAGAAGTTTTCGCTGGAGGATGTGGGCGTGGTTGTGGCAGCATGGCGAATACAAGACCAGCAGGCGATGCTGGAGCTCTGGAGTTTGCATGTGATTTTGAATATTTGGCAAATGCGCACCATGATAGCGACTGGGTGGAGTAGCTAGAGTTCCCACGCTCACCACAATAAGGCCAGAGCGGCGCTAAGCTGCGAGGGCCTCAACGCCGCTTGCGGCTTTAATTTTTATTGTTTTTTGTTGTATTAATGCTGTCTGTACGTTATATGTTGTCTGTCTAAAACAGATCTCTCTTGTAAATGAGTGCTTGTGACTCAGTGAGACAAACCTGTATAAATAAAGGTTCAGTAATGAAAAAGATAATTTTCTCTCTGTGGTGATATGGGTATTTGTACTCCCATACACTTTAGTAACAGTGTCTTCCCCTTTACTATTATTTACATGTACCAATATATATTGATGAAGAGTACTGAGTAATTGTATGTAAGAAAGTGTGTGCCTGAAATGAAGTGGACTGAGTTTGTAAAAACTAAAAGTTCTCAATGTTTTACTGAAACATAACTCTATAAGTATTTATCTGTTTGATCGTCTAGCCTCTTGTGGCCATTTGCTTGCAGGATTCCACAGTATTTGGATATTGCGTGTACATCTGCATTACTGGCTTCATATAGTTCAACCACTTTAGTTGTGATCACCTTGCCTCTCTTGGATTGAATATAGCCAATTTATACAGGCCAAATAAAATAAATAAATAAATAAATAAATAAAAACTCCAGTGTCTTTCCTGTGTA
>JBBPBX010014046.1:0-13892 GCA_038048925.1 Garcialebias charrua | reverse complement strand
AAGAGGTCGGGAAGTGACCCGCTGATGAGCTGATAGGCTTGGTGCTGATGAGCAGAGGTGACCCTCAGGGTGGGGGGGGCTGTTAAATCAGGCCACAGAGAGGCGTTTCCTTTACTAAGCACCTGCTGCAATGAGCTTCTCAAAGGTTCGTCCTAATCCCTCCAATAATTAATTAGATATTGTACTAACAGACAGACAGTGTTGACTCCAAAGAGTTAATAACAAAACGTTAAGTCAGTGGAGTCAAGCTAAAAGTCCTCGCAGGACACCAACACTTATATTTTAAATTTAATTTAAATAGTTTAACTCTCACCAGCATGAATAATGAACAAAAATAATGGAGTCAATGTTTCCTCGCCCGGACGTAGGTCACCGGGGCCCCACTCTGGAGGTGGGACACGCTGGCGAGCGCCTGGTGGCCGGGCTTTTACCCATGGAAGCCCGAAGAGGAGACGTGGGTCCCCCTTCCCATGGGCTCACCACCTGTGGGAGGGGCCAAAGGGGTCGGGTGCAATGTGGGATGGGTGGTGGCCGAGGGCGGGGACCCTGGCGGTCTGATCCTCGGCTACAGAAGCTGGCCATTGGGACATGGAATGTCACCTCTCTGGTGGGGAAGGAGCCTGAGCTAGTGTGTGAGGTTGAGAGGTTCCGGCTAGAAATAGTCGGACTCACCTCAACGCATGGCTCTGGCTCTGGAACCAGTTTCCTTGAGAGGGGTTGGACACTCTTCCACTCTGGAGTTGCCCCTGGTGAGAGGCACCGAGCAGGAGTGGGCATACTTGTTGCCCCCCATCTCGGTGCCTGTACGTTGGGGTTCACCCCGGTGAACGAGAGGGTAGCCTCCCTTCGCCTACGTGTGGGGGGACGGGCTCTGACTGTTGTTTGTGCCTATGCGCCAAACGGCAGCTCAGACTACCCACCCTTTTTGGAGTCCTTGGAGGGGGTATTGGAGAGTGCGCCTCCTGGGGACTCCCTTGTTCTACTGGGGGACTTCAACGCTCACGTGGGCAATGACAGTGAGACCTGGAGGGGTGTGGTTGGGAGGAACGGCCCCCCTGATCTGAACCCGAGTGGTGTTCTGTTATTGGACTTCTGTGCTCGTCATGGATTGTCCATAACGAACACCATGTTCAGGCATAAGGGTGTCCATATGTGCTCTTGGCACCAGGACACCCTAGGTCGCAGTTCGATGATCGACTTTGTTGTCGTCTCATCTGATCTGCGGCCGCATGTCCTGGACACTCGGGTGAAGAGAGGGGCGGAGCTGTCAACTGACCACTACCTGGTGGTGAGTTGGCTCCGATGGTGGGGGAGGATGCCGGTCAGACCTGGCAGACTCTAACGTATTGTGAGGGCCTGCTGGGAACGTCTGGCAGAGTCTCCCCAGCGCCACTATTGTTGAGATGGCTTATCGGAGCTGTGGCCACAAGGTTGTTGGTGCCTGTCGTGGTGGCAACCCTCGAACCTGGTGGTGGACACCGGTGGTGAGGGATGCTGTCAAGCTGAAGAAGGAGTCCTATTGGGCCTTTTTGGCTTGTGGGACCCCGGAAGCAGCAGATAGGTACCGGCAGTCCAAGTGGCATGCGGCTCGGGTGGTTGCTGAGGCAAAAACTCGGGCGTGGGAGGAGTTCGGAGAGGCCATGGAGAATGACTTCCGTACGGCTTTGAGTTGATTCTGGTCCACCATCCGGCATCTCAGGGGGAGAAAGCGGTACGCCACCAACACTATTTATAGTGGGGGTGGTGTGCTGCTGACTTCAACTCGGGATGTTGTGAGTCGGTGGGTGGAATACTTCGAAGACCTCCTCAATCCCACTGGCACATCTTCCACTGAGGAAGCGGAGCCTGGGGACTTTGGGTCGGGTTCTCCAATCTCTGGTGCTGAGGTCACTGAGGTGGTTAAAAAGGTCCTTGGTGGCAGGGCTCCAGGGGTGGATGAGATTCGCCCAGAGTTCCTTAGGGCTCTGGATGTTGTGGGGTTGTGTTGGCTTACCGGGTTCTGCTTCACTCCACTGTACCAAGTCAGCTCAAGTAACCCCTCGACTCTGCGTTGTGTAGTTTATTTCAAGGAAGACAAGAGGTTTCTGAGTGATCAGACAGTTTATTTCCTGAATGAGAACATTTCAGATTTCGAATCAGTGCAACGGCTAAGCTTCGCTAAGCACACTACAACAGAGCGTTATGTTAGCTTCTTCTTTTACTCAGCACATGAAGTGTTGTCTAATATTAACAAACTTAAAAGTACAAAAATTGGTGCCATGCACATATCTAATGAATATTCATTGCACACAATTTATCTAAGTTGATAGGAATTATGTTTTAGCTGTTGCTAACACTTTTCTATGCGGTGTGCTGAAGAGTGCAACTCACCTCTCGTGCAGCTTTCACAGACTGGCACTGAGTACCGGAGCCTGCAGCATATAACCAGCCACACAGAGAGGAGGGGCGCTATTTCCCACTGCACTGGTACATATGAAACAAGTGGAATTCTACAACCTAAACACTGTCACACGTGGACATCGAGGGCAGTTCCCTTGGATTGGCAGACTGGGGTGGTGGTTCCCCTATTCAAAAAGGGGGACCGTAGGGTGTGTTCCAACTATAGGGGGATCACACTCTTAAGCCTCCCTGGTAAGGTCTATTCAGGGGTTCTGGAGAGGAGGGTCCGTCGGATAGTCGAACCTCGGATTCAGGAGGAGCAGTGTGGTTTTCGTCCTGGTCGTGGAACACTGGACCAGCTCTACACCCTCAGCAGGGTCCTGGAGGGTGCGTGGGAGTTTGCCCAACCAGTTTACATGTGCTTTGTGGACTTGGAGAAGGCATTCGACCGCGTCCCTCGGGGGTTCTGTGGGGGGTACTCCGGGAGTATGGGGTACCGGGCCCTTTGATACGGGCTGTTGGGTCCCTGTACGACCGGTGTCAGAGCTTGGTCCGCATCGCTGGCAGTAAGTCAGGCTCGTTTCCTGTGAGAGTTGGACTCCGCCAAGGTTGCCCTTTGTCACCGATTCTGTTCATAACTTTTATGGACAGAATTTCTAGGCGCAGCCAAGGTGTTGAGAGGATCCGTTTTGGTGGCCTTAGAATCGCTTCTCTGTTTTTTGCAGATGATGTGGTCCTATTGGCTTCATCAGTTCGTGATCTACAGCTTTCGCTGGAGCGGTTTGCAGCCGAGTGTGATGCCGGCCGGGATGAGGATCAGTTCCTCCAAATCCGAGGCCATGGTCTTGAGCCGGAAAAGGGTAGCATGCCCTCTCCGGGTCGGGGAGGAGGTCCTGCCCCAAGTGGAGGAGTTTAAGTATCTCGGGGTCTTGTTCACGAATGAGGGAAAACTGGAGCGTGAGATCGATAGGCGGATAGGTGCAGCGTCCGCAGTGAAGCGGGCGCTGTACCGGTCTGTCGTGGTGAAGAGAGAGCTGAGTCAAAAGGCAAAGCTCTCAATTTACCGATCGATCTACGTTCCCACCCTCATCTATGGTCATGAGCTTTGGGTTGTGACCGAAAGAACGAGATCTCGGATACAAGCGGCTGAAATGAGTTTTCTCCGCAGGGTGTCTGGACTCTCCCTTAGAGATAGGGTGAGAAGCTCAGTCATCCGGGAGGGACTCGGAGTAGAGCCGCTGCTTCTCCACATCGAGAGGAGCCAGTTGAGGTGGCTCGGGCATCTGGTTAGGATGCCTCCTGGACGCCTCCCTGGTGAGGTGTTCCGGGCATGTCCCACCGGGAGGAGACCCAGAGGAAGACCCAGGACACGCTGGAGGGACTATGTTTCTCGGCTGGCCTGGGAACGCCTTGGGATTCCCCCGGAGGAGCTGCTCCAAGTGGCTGGGGAGAGGGAAGTCTGGGCCTCCTTACTTAGGATGCTACGCCCGCGACCTGACCCCGGATAAGAGGAAGAGGGCGGATGGATGGATGGATGGATGTAACAAACTCTCACCAGCATCAACAGCCAAAAATTTACTAAAAAGGACAAAAATTCACTAATTCTGGTGAAAAGTGTTTCAAGGAGCCAAAACATAAAAAGTCTCACAAACATTTAGTTTATTAAAAGAAAAACATTAAGGACCTTTGATTTGTTGGCTCTGTGGTTTCTGTTTTTCTTGTGCTGGGAAAATATTTTTTTTACTTTTCTTGGGAACAAAAGACGACCTGAGTCATGAGTGGATTATTGAGCATCAGGACATGAGTCATAAGTGGATTATTGAGCATCAGGACATGAGTCATAACTGGATTATTGAGCATCAGGACATGAGTCATAACTGGATTATTGAGCATCAGGACATAAGTCATAACTGGATTACTGAGCATCAGGACATGAGTCATAACTGGATTATTGAGCATCAGGACATGAGTCATGAGTGGATTATTGAGCATCAGGACATGAGTCATGAGTGGATTATTAAGCATGAGGACATGAGTCATGAGTGGATTACAAAGCATACGGACATGAATCATGAGTGGATTATTGAGCATCAGGACATGAGTCATGAGTGGATTATTAAGTATCAGGACATGAGTCATGAGTGGATTACTGAGCACCAGGACATGAGTCATGGGTGGATTATTAAGCATCAGGACACGAGTCATGAGTGGATTACTGAGCATCAGGACATGAGTGACAAGTGGATTATTGAGCATACGGACATGAATCATGAGTGTATTATTGAGCATGAGGACATGAGTCATGAGTGGATTATTAAGCATCAGGACATGAGTCATGAGTGTATTACTGAGCATCAAGACATGAGTGACGAGTGGATTATTGAGCATTAGGACATGAGTGACGAGTGGATTATCGAACATCAGGACATGAGTCATGAGTGGATTATTGCGCATCAGGACATGAGTCATAAGTGGATTATTGAGCATCAGGACATGAGTCATAACTGGATTACTGAGCATCAGGACATGAGTCATAACTGGATTATTGAGTATCAGGACATGAGTCATGAGTGGATTATTGAGCATCAGGACATGAGTCATGAGTGGATTATTAAGCATCAGGACATGAGTCATGAGTGGATTACTGAGCATATGGACATGAATCATGAGTAGATTATTGAGCATCAGGACATGAGTCATGAGTGGATTATTAAGCATCAGGACATGAGTCATGAGTGGATTACTGAGCATCAGGACATGAGTCATGAGTGGATTATTAAGCATCAGGACATGAGTCATGAGTGGATTACTGAGCATCAAGACATGAGTGACGAGTGGATTATTGAGCATACGGAAATGAATCATGAGTGGATTATTGAGCATCAGGACATGAGTCATGAGTGGATAATAAAGCATCAGGACATGAGTCATGAGTGGATTACTGAGAATCAGGACATGAGTGACGAGTGGATTATTGAGCATCAGGACATGAGTGATGAGTGGATTATTGAGCAGAAGGACATGAATCATGAGTAGACTATTGAGCATCAGGACATGAGTCATGAGTGGATTATTGAGCATCAGGACATGAATCATGAGTGGATTATAGAGCATCAGGACATGAGTCATGAGTGGATTATCAAACATCAGGACATGAGTCATGAGTGGATTATTGAGCATCAGGACATGAGTCCTAAGTGGATTATTGAGCATCAGGACATGAGAGATAACTGGATTACTAAGCATCAGGACATGAGTCATAACTGGATTATTGAGCATCAGGAAATGAGTCATGAGTGGATTATTGAGCATCAGGACATGAGTCACGAGTGGATCATTAAGCATCAGGACATAAGTAATGAGTGGATTACTAGCATACGGACATGAATCATGAGTGGATTATTGAGCATCAGGACATGAGTCATGAGTGGATTATTAAGCATCAGGACATGAGTCATGAGTGGATAACTGAGCATCAGGACATGAGTAATGAGTGGATTAGTAAGCATCAGGACATGAGTCATGAGTGGAAAACTGAGCATCAGGACATGAGTGACTAGTGGATTATTGAGCATACGGACATGAGTCATGAGTGGATTATTAAGCATCAGGACATGAGTCATGAGTGGATTACTGAGCATCAGGACATGAATCATGAGTGGATTATAGAGCATCAGGACATGAGTGACGAGTGGATTATCGAACATCAGGACATGAGTCATGAGTGGATTATTGCGCATCAGGACATGAGTCATAAGTGGATTATTGAGCATCAGGACATGAGTCATAACTGGATTACTGAGCATCAGGACATGAGTCATAACTGGATTATTGAGTATCAGGACATGAGTCATGAGTGGATTATTGAGCATCAGGACATGAGTCATGAGTGGATTATTAAGCATCAGGACATGAGTCATGAGTGGATTACTGAGCATATGGACATGAATCATGAGTAGATTATTGAGCATCAGGACATGAGTCATGAGTGGATTATTAAGCATCAGGACATGAGTCATGAGTGGATTACTGAGCATCAGGACATGAGTCATGAGTGGATTATTAAGCATCAGGACATGAGTCATGAGTGGATTACTGAGCATCAAGACATGAGTGACGAGTGGATTATTGAGCATACGGAAATGAATCATGAGTGGATTATTGAGCATCAGGACATGAGTCATGAGTGGATAATAAAGCATCAGGACATGAGTCATGAGTGGATTACTGAGAATCAGGACATGAGTGACGAGTGGATTATTGAGCATCAGGACATGAGTGATGAGTGGATTATTGAGCAGAAGGACATGAATCATGAGTAGACTATTGAGCATCAGGACATGAGTCATGAGTGGATTATTGAGCATCAGGACATGAATCATGAGTGGATTATAGAGCATCAGGACATGAGTCATGAGTGGATTATCAAACATCAGGACATGAGTCATGAGTGGATTATTGAGCATCAGGACATGAGTCCTAAGTGGATTATTGAGCATCAGGACATGAGAGATAACTGGATTACTAAGCATCAGGACATGAGTCATAACTGGATTATTGAGCATCAGGAAATGAGTCATAACTGGATTATTGAGCATCAGGACATGAGTCACGAGTGGATCATTAAGCATCAGGACATAAGTAATGAGTGGATTACTAGCATACGGACATGAATCATGAGTGGATTATTGAGCATCAGGACATGAGTCATGAGTGGATTATTAAGCATCAGGACATGAGTCATGAGTGGATAACTGAGCATCAGGACATGAGTAATGAGTGGATTAGTAAGCATCAGGACATGAGTCATGAGTGGAAAACTGAGCATCAGGACATGAGTGACTAGTGGATTATTGAGCATACGGACATGAGTCATGAGTGGATTATTAAGCATCAGGACATGAGTCATGAGTGGATTACTGAGCATCAGGACATGAATCATGAGTGGATTATAGAGCATCAGGACATGAGTCATGAGTGGATTATCAAACATCAGGACATGAGTCATGAGTGGATTACTGAGCATCAGGACATGAGTCATAAGTGGATTATTGAGCATCAGGACATGAGACATAACTGGATTACTAAGCATCAGGACATGAGTCATAACTGGATTATTGAGCATCAGGAAATGAGTCATGAGTGGATTATTGAGCATCAGGACATGAGTCACGAGTGGATCATTAAGCATCAGGACATAAGTAATGAGTGGATTACTAGCAAACGGACATGAATCATGAGTGGATTATTGAGCATCAGGACATGAATCATGAGTGGATTATTGAGCATCAGGACATGAGTGACGAGTGGATTATATTGCAGACGGACATGAGTCATGAGTGGATTACTGAGCATCAGGACATGAGTGACGAGTGGATTATTGAGCATCAGGACATGAGTGACGAGTGGATTATATTGCAGAAGGACATGAATCATGAGTGGACTATTGAGCATCAGGACATGAGTCATGAGTGGACTATTGAGCATCAGGACATGAGTCATGAGGGGATTATCGAACATCAGGACATGAGTCAAGTGTGGATTATTAAGCATCAGGACATGAGTCATGAGTGGATTATAGATCCTCAGGACATGAGTTATGAGTGGATTACTGAGCATCAGGATGAGTCATGAGTGAATTATTAAGCATCAGGACATGAGTCACGAGTGGATTATTGAATCTCAGGACATGAGTCATGAGTGGATTAATGAACATCAGGATTTGAGTCATGAGTGGTTTACTGAGCATCAGGATGAGTCATGAGTGGATTATTTAGCATCAGGACATGAGTCACGAGTGGATTATTGAACCTTAGGACATGAGTCATGAGTGGATTACTGAGCATCAGGATGAGTCATGAGTGGATTATTGGGCATCAGGACATGAGTCACAAGTGGATTATTGAGAATCAGGACATGAGTCATGAGTGGATTATTGAACCTTAGGACATAAGTTATGAGTGGATTACTGAGCATCAGGATGAGTCACGAGTGGATTATTGAGCATCAGGACATGAGTCATGAGTGGATTATTGAACCTCAGGACATGAGTCATGAGTGGATTACTGAACATCAGGATGAATCATGAGTGGATTATTGAGCATCAGGACATGAGTCATGAGTGGATTACTGAGCATCAGGACATGAGTTATGAGTGGATTACTGAGCATCAGGACATGAGTAGATTATTGAGCATCAGGACATGAGTCATTAGTGGATTATTAAACATCAGGATATGAGTCATGATTGGATTACTGAGAATCAGGACATGAGTGACGAGTAGATTATTGAGCATCAGGACATGAGTGACGAGTGGATTTTTGAGCAGAACGACATGAATCATGAGTGGATTATTGAGCATCGGGACGTGAGTCATGAGTGGATTATTGAGCATCAGGACATGAATCATGAGTGGATTATAGAGCATCAGGACATTAGTCATGAATGGATTATCGAGCATCCGGTTGAGTCATGAGTGGATTGTTGAGCATCAGGACATTAGTCAAGTGTGGATTATTAAGCATCAGGACATGAGTCATGAGTGGATTACTGAGCATCAGGACATGAATCATGAGTGGATTATAGAGCATCAGGACATGAGTCATGAGTGGATTATCAAACATCAGGACATGAGTCATAAGTGGATTATTGAGCATCAGGACATGAGACATAACTGGATTACTAAGCATCAGGACATGAGTCATAACTGGATTATTGAGCATCAGGAAATGAGTCATGAGTGGATTATTGAGCATCAGGACATGAGTCACGAGTGGATCATTAAGCATCAGGACATAAGTAATGAGTGGATTACTAGCATACGGACATGAATCATGAGTGGATTATTGAGCATCAGGACATGAGTCATGAGTGGATTATGAAGCATCAGGACATGAGTCATGAGTGGATAACTGAGCATCAGGACATGAGTAATGAGTGGATTATTAAGCATCAGGACATGAGTCATGAGTGGAAAACTGAGCATCAGGACTTGAGTGACTAGTGGATTCTTGAGCATACGGACATGAGTCATGAGTGGATTATTAAGCATCAGGACATGAGTGACGAGTGGATTATTGAGCATCAGGACATGAGTGACGAGTGGATTATATTGCAGAAGGACATGAGTCATGAGTGGATTACTGAGCATCAGGACATGAGTGACGAGTGGATTATTGAGCATCAGGACATGAGTGACGAGTGGATTATATTGCAGAAGGACATGAATCATGAGTGGACTATTGAGCATCAGGACATGAGTCATGAGTGGACTATTGAGCATCAGGACATGAGTCATGAGGGGATTATCGAACATCAGGACATGAGTCAAGTGTGGATTATTAAGCATCAGGACATGAGTCATGAGTGGATTATAGATCCTCAGGACATGAGTCATGAGTGGATTACTGAGCATCAGCATGAGTCATGAGTGAATTATTAAGCATCAGGACATGAGTCACGAGTGGATTATTGAATCTCAGGACATGAGTCATGAGTGGATTAATGAACATCAGGACTTGAGTCATGAGTGGTTTACTGAGCATCAGGATGAGTCATGAGTGGATTATTGAGCATCAGGACATGAGTCACGAGTGGATTATTGAACCTTAGGACATGAGTCATGAGTGGATTACTGAGCATCAGGATGAGTCATGAGTGGATTATTGGGCATCAGGACATGAGTCACAAGTGGATTATTGAGCATCAGGACATGAGTCATGAGTGGATTATTGAACCTTAGGACATAAATTATGAGTGGATTACTGAGCATCAGGATGAGTCACGAGTGGAATTTTGAGCATCAGGACATGAGTCATGAGTGGATTATTGACCCTCAGGACATGAGTCATGAGTGGATTACTGAACATCAGGATGAATCATGAGTGGATTATTGAGCATCAGGACATGAGTCATGAGTGGATTACTGAGCATCAGGACATGAGTTATGAGTGGATTACTGAGCATCAGGACATGAGTAGATTATTGACCCTCAGGACATGAGTCATGAGTGGATTACTGAACATCAGGATGAATCATGAGTGGATTATTGAGCATCAGGATATGAGTCATGATTGGATTACTGAGAATCAGGACATGAGTGACGAGTAGATTATTGAGCATCAGGACATGAGTGACGAGTGGATTTTTGAGCAGAACGACATGAATCATGAGTGGATTATTGAGCATCGGGACGTGAGTCATGAGTGGATTATTGAGCATCAGGACATGAATCATGAGTGGATTATAGAGCATCAGGACATTAGTCATGAATGGATTATCGAGCATCCGGTTGAGTCATGAGTGGATTGTTGAGCATCAGGACATTAGTCAAGTGTGGATTATTAAGCATCAGGACATGAGTCATGAGTGGATTATTAAACCTCAGGACATAAGTCATGAGTGGATTACTGAGCATCAGGATGAGTTATGTGTGGATTATTGAGCATCAGGACATGAGTCACGAGTGGATTATTGAACGTCAGGACATGAGTCATGAGTGGATTACTGAGCATCAGGATGAGTCACGAGTGGATTATTAAATATCAGGACATGAGTCATGAGTGGATTATTGAACCTCACGACATGAGTCATGAGTTGTTTACTGAGCATCAGGATGAGCCATGAGTGGATTATTGGCATCAGGACATGAGTCACGAGTGGATTATTGAACCTCAGGACATGAGTCATGAGTGGATTACTGAGCATCAGGATGAGTCATGAGTGGATTATTGAGCATCAGGACATGAGTCACGAGTGGATTATTGAGTATCAGGACATGAGTCACGAGTTGATTATTGAACCTCAGGACATGAGTCATGAGTGGATTACTGAACATCAGGATTAGTCATGAGTGGATTATTGAGCATCAGGACATGAGTCATGAGTGGATTACTGAGCATCAGGACATGAGTCATGAGAGGATTACTGAGCATCAGGACATGAGTGGATTATTGAGCATCAGGACATGAGTCATGAGTGGATTATTAAGCATCAGGACATGAGTCATGAGTGAATTACTGAGCATCAAGACATGAGTCATGAGTGGATTATTAAGCATAAAGACATGAGTCATGAGTGGATTATTAAGCATCAGGACATCAGTGGATTATTGAGCATCAGGACATGAGTCATGAGTGGATTATTGAGCATCAGGACATGAGTCATGAGTGGATTACTGAGCATCAGGACATGAGTTATGAGTGGATTACTGTGCATCAGGACATGAGTAGATTATTGAGCATCAGGACATGAGTCATGAGTGGATTATTAACCATCAGGATATGAGTCATGAGTGGATTACTGAGAATCAGGACATGAGTGACGAGTAGATTATTGAGCGTCAGGACATGAGTGACGAGTGGATTTTTTAGCAGAAGGACATGAATCATGAGTGGATTATTAAGCATCAGGGCATGAATCATGAGTGGATTACGGAGCATCAGGACATGAGTCATGAGTGGATTATGGAGCATCAGGACATGAGTCACAAGTGGATTATTGAGCATCAGGACATGAGTCATGAGTGGATTATTGAACCTCAGGACATGAGTCATGAGTGGATTACTGAACATCAGGATTAGTCATGAGTGTATTATTGAGCATCAGGACATGAGTCATGAGTGGATTACTGAGCATCAGGACATGAGTCATGAGAGGATTACTGAGCATCAGGACATGAGTGGATTATTGGGCATCAGGACATGAGTCATGAGTGGATTATTAAACATCAGGACATGAGTCATGAGTGAATTACTGAGCATCAAGACATGAGTCATGAGTGGATTATTAAGCATCAGGGCATCAGTGGATTATTGAGTATCAGGACATGAGTCATGAGTGGATTATTGAGCATCAGGACATGAGTCATGAGTGGATTACTGAGCATCAGGACATGAGTTATGAGTGGATTACTGAGCATCAGGACATGAGTAGATTATTGAGCATCAGGACATGAGTCATGAGTGGATTATTAACCATCAGGATATGAGTCATGAGTGGATTACTGAGAATCAGGACATGAGTGACGAGTGGATTTTTTAGCAGAAGGACATGAATCATGAGTGGATTATTGAGCATCAGGACATGAGTCATGAGTGGATTATTGAGCATCAGGACATGAATCATGAGTGGATTATAGAGCATCAGGACATGAGTCACAAGTGGATTATTGAGCATCAGGACATGAGTCATGAATGGATTATTGAACCTCAGGACATGAGTCATGAGTGGATTACTGAACATCAGGATTAGTCATGAGTGTATTATTGAGCATCAGGACATGAGTCATGAGTGGATTACTGAGCATCAGGACATGAGTCATGAGAGGATTACTGAGCATCAGGACATTAGTGGATTACTGAGCATCAGGACATGAGTCATGATTGGATTATTAAGCAACAGGACATGAGTCATGAGTGAATTACTGAGCATCAAGACATGAGTCATGAGTGGATTATTAAGCATAAAGACATGAGTCATGAGTGGATTATTAAGCATCAGGGCATCAGTGGATTATTGAGTATCAGGGCATGAGTCATGAGTGGATTATTGAGCATCAGGACATGAGTCATGAGTGGATTACTGAGCATCAGGACATGAGTTATGAGTGGATTACTGAGCATCAGGACATGAGTAGATTATTGAGCATCAGGACATGAGTCATGAGTGGATTATTAACCATCAGGATATGAGTCATGAGTGGATTACTGAGAATCAGGACATGAGTCATGAGTGGATTATTAACCATCAGGATATGAGTCATGAGTGGATTACTGAGAATCAGGACATGAGTGACAAGTAGATTATTGAGCATCAGGACATGAGTGACAAGTGGATTTTTGAGCAGAAGGACATGAATCATGAGTGGATTATTGAGCATCAGGACATGAGTCATGAGTGGATTATTGAGCATCAGGACATGAATCATGAGTGGATTATAGAGCATCAGGACATGAGTCATGAGTGTATTATCGAACATCAGGACATGAGTCAAGAATGGATTATTGAGCATCTGGATGAGCCATGAGTGGATTGTTGAGCTTCAGGACATGAGTCATGAGTGGATTACTTAGCATCAGGACATGAATCATGAGTGGATTACTGAGCATCAGGACATGAATCATGAGTGAATTATTGAGCATCAGGACATGAGTCCTGAGTGGATTACTGAGCATCAGGACATGAGTCATGAGGATCGTGCACGACTACTGCCCGTGTTCAGGCTCAGACTCAGAGTTGTTTTCTTTTTAAGGCTGTGGCGGCCATATTGAATCAGGCTGGCGATTATCGTCGCCCACTGCGGAGCAAACGGTGGAGACGTCCTCCATCGGATTTTCACGATCACTTAAAAACAAAACGCCGTGCTCACGCCCATTCAGGCCAGTAGATCCATCTAGGAGTCCAAGATGGCTGCCACATGTAAAGATTCTTGAGAAGTATGCAACGTTCCGCCTTCCACTGTGGTGCGTGGCTTCATCTACTGTCACAAACTGGGAAGTCACATCAAAGTCCAG
>JBBPBX010014045.1:0-51487 GCA_038048925.1 Garcialebias charrua | reverse complement strand
ACAGTTTAACTCTCACAGAATAACACAGCTTAAAAAGCACACATCATGAAAATGACAAAAGTTATTCTTTTGATCACATTAGAATAAAATCAAAGATAGAAATAGTCTCTTTTGGTGACTATATTTATCAGATTATAGCTAAATGAATGATTTTGTAGTAAATGTCTTGCTTTACTGAGTGGTCAGTAAAGGTCATCACTGGACAGTTCAAAAGTACACAGGTGTCTTAAAAGTGGACAAGGTCATGTCCACTACATGTGTATTTACATATACAGTATTCATAATAAAATATTAATATTTTTTTTAGCTACTGAACTGTTGACAGAAGCTTCTAGAATATTAGTAGCTCTCAGTATATTTAACCTGTTTAAAGGATTTTAAAAACATATAACACACACTACTTTGTTTTCAAACATATTTTATTTTGAAATGACAGGATCCGCCCACAGCAATGCATTAAAATTTACACTTTAATTTACAAGAACTAGGCTCTGCCCACAAGGATTTGCAGTTGTGCTCCTTCATGACATCACTATGACATCACAGTCATTTGATGTGAACCCTACATATTAATTAAAGCATACAGTAGTATGACATCACAGTATGACATCACAGTCCTTTGATGTGAAACCTACATATTAATTAAAGCATACAGTATTATGACATCACAGTATGACATCACAGTCATTTGATGTGAACCCTACATATTAATTAAAGCATACAGTAGTATGACATCACAGTATGACATCACAGTCCTTTGATGTGAAACCTACATATTAATTAAAGCATACAGTATTATGACATCACAGTATGACATCACAGCCCTTTGATGTGAACTCTATTTAAGAACCTGAGACTTGTGAAAGTTTCATTCAGTCCGAAACGTCACTACGTTAGGGTAGGAAACGTAATATTTGCAGAAGTTCTTTGAAGCATTTGTTTGAAAAGTCGAAAATGGATCTTAAAGGAAACTCTCCCCCAGCGGTTGAAGGGCCAAACTCCCGCTGCAGAAGGAAACGAGACCGGAAACGTCAACCACGAAGGGATTTTGGTGGTTATTACGATGACTACCAGCCTTATCGTGGATACCCTGGGAAATATGCCAACGCACAGCAAGAAGATCCTGTGGATATTCCCCACATTGACAAAGTAGCTGTGTTCCATGAAAACATGAATCTGAAAGACAAACTCTATGAGGCTCAGGACGAAATTGAAAAGTTGAGAAACCAACGAGCTCCTGGCAAGAAATCGTTTGAAAACCAGCAACTTGCCTACGAACTCCACAAGGAACTTGAAGAAGTTCTCATGTTGAAACGGAGTGCAGACGATTACATTGTCCAGCTTGAAGCGCAAAATGCTGAGCTTCAAGAGAAGTTGGAGAAAACAGAGAAGGAGCTGACTGAATCTCGAGAGAGAGAAGGTAACTCCGACTTGAGCTCAGAGGCTGCGAAGAAGCTAATTGTTAGCCTGAATCAGGATTTGGCTGCTCTTACAGCTAAAGAACGTGAGGCTAGCACTGAAGCTGACTCACAGCTGAAAAACGTTCAATTTCAGCTTAGTGAAGCGTTGGCCACTATTGAACAGCTAAAATCTGAGCTTCACAGAGTTCATGTTGGAAAGGAAGACTGTATGAAAGAGGTTGTTGACCTTAAAGACGTCGTACAGTCAAGCCCTCAGATAAAGTCAGAGCTGGAACAAGCTAAATGTGACCTGCAAGATCAAAAAGACAAAGAGTTTGACCAAAGAATCAAACTGGATCAATCACAAATTATGATTGATCAATTAAAACAAGAGCTTGAAGCTGCAACCAAAGAACTGCAGCAGAGAGACAGCGTCCCACCAACACAGGACGCTCAGTCTCAGACAAGCCCAGAAGATGACCCAGCAGAAGACTCTGTCAGTGAGGTTCCAGAGATTCCCCATGAGGACCAGCTGGAACTCAGCACTGACCAGGGTTTTCTGATCAGAGAGTCTTCTGAGGCTGTGGAAACAGATTTGCTAAACACAACACAAAGCAAGTCTGATGTGGAGTCCATTGTTCTAAATGACCAACTTAGAAACATGGACGACCAACTTCTGCACCTTGAGGCAAAAATGAATGTGCTGAAGGAGAAAAAGCCGAAAAACAAGAAAAAGAACTGGTTCATTCGGCTGTTTACTTGTTCTTCGCACATGCCTCAAGACGACTGATTCAGGGAGAAAACACCATCGAAAACAGACCTTTTGAGTTCAGATTCTGGATCCAACAGCTGTTTTCTGACTTCTCCCCACCAGCAGTGGCGTTTCTCCGGGCACTCCGGTTCACCACTTTAAAAATGAACTATAAAAACATAAATAAAAAAATAATAATAAAATAAAAAAATACCTCCTCCGATCAATCGCCACCTTATCGTGGTGGGGGAGTATGAGTACCCCATGTTCCTGTGGGCTACGTAGTCTTGGGTTTTTGGTTCCGTTTGGGTCCCCCATGGCAAACATGAGTCCAGAGAAGGGGTCAGACTAAGAGCGATTGACAAAATGCAGAACCTGACTGAAAAGTTGTATGTTCATCTCCCGCTATAATCACATGTTGCGTCCTTGAGCAAGACATTTTATCATTGCGTTGGTGGTGTAGTGGTTAACACAGCTGCCTTCCAAGCAGTTGACCCGGGTTCGATTCCTGGCCGACGCAGTTCAGAATGAAAATAAATCCATAAAATTATCGTAGCTGTTGCAGGACAAAAGGGTTTTATTTGTTCGTATTTAATGTCATGCAATTGTCAAAACTGAGAAAATAGTTTAAACTCTGTTGCGTCAGTGACATCTAGTGGTGGAGTTGAGTACTGCACCAAGAGGAAACAGCGTGCATGACCAATTAAGACTTAAATGCTGCTGGAGTCACAGACATTACCGTATTTTCCGTTGTATAGGTCGCACCGTTGTATAGGTCGCAGTGTCTAATATTTATCAATAAACTGGAAAAATCCATAAATAGGTTGCACCGGTGTATAGATCGCACCTAGGTCGCACCTACGTCACCGCCGACGTAACGCGTCATCCACCGCTGACGCGCCGCGTCACTGCTGAGTCAACCAGGAAATGTGGACCAAGTGTTTACCTCTGCTGCAAGGAGCACACAGCAAGGCTTTTAAGATTAACATTTTAAAACAAGTATTTGTTCAATAAAAATTATTGCAAATATGTGTCTGAGCTGAACTTTTCCTTAATAAATGAACGTAATTGTGAAATGAGCTGAATTTAAAAATTTGTTTCGCCAGCTACCGGGGTTCTGTCTGATGAAAACAAAACGAGCACGCGCAGCACCGGAAATGCAGCGGCGAACAGACCCGCATGAATTGGTACGGTGTTTATATTTTAGCAGGCTAGAGACCTCAAAAATATATTTATTAGCTGACTTTTTAAAAGACTGAACGTTATTGTGAAATGAGCAGGATTTAAAAATTTGTTTCGCCAGCTACCGGGGTTCTGTCTGATGAAAACAAAACGAGCACGCGCAGCACCGGAAATGCAGCGGCGAAAAGACCCGCATGAATTGGTACAGTGTTTATATTTTAGCAGGCTAAAGACCTAAAAAATACATTTGTTAGCTGCCATTTTTGTAAGACTGTGTCTCACTTTAATTTTTGTCAATAAATTGTTACAAATCAGCTTATTTCAAAATGTAAATACCACCAGCATCATTAAAATTACTGGTAAACTACCGGTACAGACTCCTAAAAATATGTTTGTTGGCTGTCTTTTTTGTAAAACTGTGTCTCACTTTGATATTTGTTAATAAATTATTACAAATCAGCTTATTTCAAAATGTAAATACCACCAACATCATTAAAATTACCGGTAAACTACCGGTACAGACTCCTAAAAAAATGTTTGTTGGCTGCCTTTTTTGTAAAACTGTGTCTCACTTTGATATTTGTTAATAAATTATTACAAATCAGCTTATTTCAAAATGTAAATACCAACAACATCATTAAAATTACCGGTAAACTACCGGTACAGACTCCTAAAAAAATGTTTGTTGGTTGCCTTTTTTGTAAAACTGTGTCTCACTTTGATATTTGTTAATAAATTATTACAAATCAGCTTATTTCAAAATGTAAATACCACCAACATCATTAAAATTACCGGTAAACTACCGGTACAGACTCCTAAAAAAATGTTTGTTGGCTGCCTTTTTTGTAAAACTGTGTCTCACTTTGATATTTGTTAATAAATTATTACAAATCAGCTTATTTCAAAATGTAAATACCACCAACATCATTAAAATTACCGGTAAACTACCGGTACAGACTCTTAAAAAAATGTTTGTTGGTTGCCTTTTTTGTTAAAACTGTGTCTCACTTTGATATTTGTTAATAAATTATTACAAATCAGCTTATTTCAAAATGTAAATACCACCAACATCATTAAAATTAAACTACAGACTCCTAAAAAAATGTTTGTTGGCTGCCTTTTTTGTAAGACTGTGTCTCACTTTAATTTTTGTTAATAAATGACAAATCAGTTGCAGCTGAAGGTGATTGTTGAATATTTTCTTTGACTGACTTCGAATGACGATAAAAAGAGTCGGGCGGAATATTCAGATGAACTTTTGTGAAATAAAGGTGATGAACGAATCATACGTAGAGATACATAACTGAGGGTCGAACAAAATCCTCAGAAAAACTGAAAACGTTGTTGCTATGGCAACAACAACAAACCAAGCAGAAAGCAGAGGAGGCGGACTCAGCCGTTAGCTACCACTCAACCGTTACAAAGCATCATGGGATACGTAGTCCGCTTTCAGCCTGATACCAACTACAAACGTCAACCAAATCAATGTAGCGAACAGCAACAAATATATAGTTACTGATATTAAATTATAATATCCTAAATAACAAATCCCAAACATATTCTCAACATCTGGTGAACAGCAACAAAATATAGTTACTGATATTAAATTATAATATCCTAAATAACAAATCCCAAAGAAATTCTCAACATCGATCTGCTCAGAGTTGCAGTTGCTGTGGAAACCAGTGCAGGATAGCTGCAGCATCTGGAGCATCTGGAGGTGGAGCTGACTGTGAGCTGAAAGATGCAGCATCTGGAGGTGCAACTGATTGAAATGCACTTTGACAGTTACCGCTACACCCAAATAAATCTGTAAATAAAGCAGCTTTGAAATTACCGTACTACGGTATCTGTACACCCGCAAATAATGATGACTGAAACAGATATTTTACCGGTACTGTGGTTTTTATTTACAATATTTACAAATACGGTAGACTCAGTCGAACCCCAGAAACTCCTTGTCCTCCGTGTCACTCTCAAAGAGTTCAGCCAGTGTTTGAGGCAGGCTACCACTGCTGAGAGGTCCAGCTCCCTCGTCGTCCTCCTCTTCATCCTCCTCACTGCTGTCCTCTGCCTCTGCCTCAGCACCAGCTCCAGCAGGCTGGATTCCCGCCTTTCTGAACCCAGACTTGATGGTGCGGGTGGTCACAGAAGCCCAGGCCTTGTCCACCCACTCCACCGCCTGGGCGAAGGTGGCGTGCCGCATCCTCCCCGTCGCTGTAAAGGAGTGCTCTCCACTCACCATCCACTCCTCCCACAACTTCCTCAGGGAGGCCTTGAAACTCCTGTTCACCGAGATGTCGAGTGGTTGCAGGAGTTTCGTCAGCCCCCCTGGGATGATAGTGGGCACACTGTTCAGGCTCTTCACCTTGGCCTTCATGGCCTCTGTGATGTGGGCCCGCATGCTGTCCATCACCAACAGCGCCTTCTTGGTCCTGAAGAACCCGTCGGGACGATGGACGAAGCACTTAGTCAGCCAGTGGAGCATCATGGCTTCGTCCATCCATCCCTTCGGGTTCACGGCCACTACCACCCTGGAGCAGAAGTCCTCCTTTGGTATGGTCTTCCTCTTGAAGATGACCATGGGGGGGAGTTTGCATCCATCAGCACCACAGGCCAGAACCACAGTGAAGTGGGTCTTCTCATGGCCTGTGGTGAGGATGTTCACTGTCTTTTCACCCTTCTGGGAGACACTGCGGCCCATTGGAATGTCAAAATCAGTGGAACTTCATCCATATTAATAATATGGCCGCCAGTGATCCCATGCGTCTCGACCTGGCGTGAGAAAGACAAAAGGCAGACATTAGCGTCAGTAAACAAAAGAAACGAGCGCACACTCACAGACCTGCTGTGAGCGTAGCGCACCAACTGACCTGCAACAGAAAAATTTGTCATTTTTTTGTCAACATCACATCACATGTCCACATCAAATGCCACATCACATGCCCACATCACATGTCCACATCACATGTCCACATTTACCGTACGGTATATTCAACCAGTGCTCCACAGTCACTGGTTGATTTTAAACAAGGCTTGAAGACCTTTATTTTTAAGCCTCCACAATATTTTATATTGTAATTATAAAATTAATTTATTAAAATTTAGCAAGAAGTGCGTTAAACACACAAAAAAAAGCACGGGAAACAAAGAATCGAGCGCGCACCCACTCACCACAAAACTCGCTGTGAGCGCTTGATTTTATATTAAATTACCGGTAATCTATTAAAATTTACAAGGATACAGGTCCGTTTAACACACACAAAAAAACATGTTAGCTTAGCTTAGCCGGTACCGGAACCAGGCGACACACGAAGGCATACAGGTCCGTTTAACACACACAAAAAAACATGTTAGCTTAGCTTAGCCGGTACCGGAACCAGGCGACACACGAAGGCAGACAGCTTAAACAAAGAAACGCGCGCGCACTGACAACAAAGTTGCTGTGATCGCGCGATTTTATATTACCGGTAAATTAATCTATTAAAATTTACCAACATACAGGTTTAACACACAAAATAAAAAACTTAGCTTACCTGCCGACTCACGAAGGCACAGAAGGTGTCCAGCTTCTCCTGGTAGTCCGCGGGGAGCTTCTGCGACATGGTGGTCCGAGCTCTGATGGAGAGGTCATGGCGTTTCATAAAACGGAAACACCAGCTCGGACCACCTTGGAACTCCGTCACACCCATGTCCTTTGACACAGACATGGCATGGAGGCGCAGCTGGACAGTGGACACCCCTCTCCCACACGCACATTCCGAGAGGACCCAGGACTTGACCGTGTCCTCCAGCTCTGGCCACCTGGCTCGCTTGCCCCTGTTAGCCCGCTTGGACCGCTTCATGGCCTGGATGACCCCCTCAGACTTCCTCCAGCTCAGGCCACCTGGCTCGCTTGCCCCTGTTAGCCCGCTTGGACCGCTTCATGGCCTGGATGACCCCCTCAGACTTCCTCCAGCCCCGGATCACCTTCTCGCTGATGCCGTACTGCCGGTCAGCCGCTCGGTTTCCGTGCACCACGGCGAATTTGACGACCTCCAACTTCTTTTCCGCCGTGTACGAATTTCTCTTCGGTGGCATGGCTGCTGCTGTTCTCTTGTTTACTCTGTTCGCTGTTTGTTCACTGTTCTTTCCTACTCCCACAGAGATGAAGCCGGGGTGATGGGCTTTTATGCTCAATGCACAAACAGGTAACGCCCCCCAGGGCAGGCACGTCTGCAGTTACCGGTACTGTACCAGTAAACAGAATACCGGTACAGGCCTCTTTAGCGATCATAGCGGCCAAAACTGGTACTTCACTTGCACTGCCCCCTGGTGGCCAAAACTGGTACTGCACTTGCACTGCCCCCTGGTGGCCGAAACTGGTACTGCACTGGCATTGCCCCCTGGTGGCCGAAACTGGTACTGCACCATTTTATGCAACAGGGAAAAAGGGCCATAACTCAGCCAAAAATTGGTCTAAAAATATGAAAAAAAATCCATAAATAGGTCGCACCGGTGTATAGGTCGCAGGCCTTGAAAAAACCATAAAAAGGTGCGACCTATACACCGAAAAATACGGTAGTCAGAAAACAAGACTACAGAGACCTTTAGTCCCTTTGGCCTTAGAATCGCTTCTCTGTTTTTTGCAGATGATGTGGTCCTGTTGGCTTCATCAGATCGTGATCTACAGCTTTCACTGGAGCGGTTTGCAGCCGAGTGTGATGCGGCCGGGATGAGGATCAGTTCCTCCAAATCCGAGGCCATGGTCTTGAGCCGGAAAAGGGTAGCATGCCCTCTCCGGGTCGGGGAGGAGGTCCTGCCCCAAGTGGAGGAGTTTAAGTATCTCGGGGTCTTGTTCACGAATTAGTTTACAGTATTGTTGTTTGCACCACATGTGGTGGAACTAAATTATGTACACAGGGTCCAAGTTACATCCAGTAATAAAAAGAAAAAAAAAGAACTGTAGTAAAATCCAAGATATGAACTAAGAAAAATGATATCTAAAAATTAAACTGAGCATGGATTTTGTTGATAATTATATATACACTAAGCACTAGTAGTACAAATATATGCAGAACAGCAGCACGAACATGAGTCTGTGAGCAGATTGTTAATGCCTGTAGTAGTTTTGTAATTTTATTAATAAAAAAAATTACAAAACTTTAAAACTTTACAATGCTACAAAAAATCCTAATAATTTAGATAATCATGTGGAGTCAACCTGTTTCTTCCATTTGTATTTGTGTAGAGCTTGTGCAGCAGAAAGGAGTGGTTTGTTTTTCAGAGCCTAAGAGTAAAACTCTGAGCAAGACATTTCATCATTTAGATTGACAATGAGCTCATTTCTAATTAGTTCAGAAGAACATTTGTTTCACACATCAGTCCACTTATTTTTCATGAGAGAAATCATTTCCACAAATCCAGTGGAAGATGGGATGAAGACAAATGATACAACCGCTGGATGTTGGGGAGGTCAGCTGCCTGAAGACTTGATCCACCTATCTGCTGTTTCCTTGGACTGCCACCTTCTCCTGAGCTTCTGTGGTGAGGTGCTGCAGTCACACATTCCTCATGAAGCTCATCCATAGACATGCTTAGTCTGCCAAAAGGAGTTAAAAGTTTTATGATCTGAGTTCACCAGAGGCACATAGGTCATGTACAGTGGTAAATAAATGGGAACAAATATTTTATCTTTAGAATTTTGCATCATATCCTAACTACCTTAGGATGGAATGCTCTGACCAGAGCCATATATAGAGAGAGTTCCGACACCCTTTGATGTCGCCGAAAGGCGGTCAATCGTTCCAAACAACGGCTATGGAAACCTTGTGGAGCTGCGCCCTCTGGCGGCGACGGAGCGCTACTGCAGGCAGAGTCAGACTGTAAAACAGCCATGGAACAAATCGCCCCCTCCATGACCCACGTGACTTCCGCATTCCATTCTTACAACGGGAGTCTATGGAAGTGTCGCAACTCTCACTTTATATGGCTCTGGCTCTGACTACAGCGCCCCTGCTGCTCGATAGAAAACATTCTTGTTGCTATGGTTACACTTCATAACAAAGTGCTGATGATTCAAGTAAAAACAAGTTGCTCAGTAACCTCACAAATGTAGCAGTTTTAGCATTAAATGTGTGTGTGTGTATTTACATATATTCATAATAAAATATTAATATTTTTTTTAGCTACTGAACTGTTGACAGAAGCTTCTAGAATATTAGTAGCTCTCAGTATATTTAACCTGTTTAAAGGATTTTAAAAACATATAACACACACTACTTTGTTTTCAAACATATTTTATTTTGAAATGACAGGATCCGCCCACAGCAATGCATTAAAATTTACACTTTAATTTACAAGAACTAGGCTCTGCCCACAAGGATTTGCAGTTGTGCTCCTTCATGACATCACTATGACATCACAGTCATTTGATGTGAACCGTACATATTAATTAAAGCAAACAGTAGTATGACATCACAGTATGACATCACAGTCCTTTGATGTGAAACCTACATATTAATTAAAGCATACAGTATTATGACATCACAGTATGACATCACAGTAATTTGATGTGAAGCCTACATATTAATTAAAGCATACAGTAGTATGACATCACAGTATGACATCACAGTCCTTTGATGTGAAACCTACATATTAATTAAAGCATACAGTATTATGACATCACAGTATGACATCACAGCCCTTTGATGTGAACTCTATTTAAGAACCTGAGACTTGTGAAAGTTTCATTCAGTCCGAAACGTCACTACGTTAGGGTAGGAAACGTAATATTTGCAGAAGTTCTTTGAAGCATTTGTTTGAAAAGTCGAAAATGGATCTTAAAGGAAACTCTCCCCCAGCGGTTGAAGGGCCAAACTCCCGCTGCAGAAGGAAACGAGACCGGAAACGTCAACCACGAAGGGATTTTGGTGGTTATTACGATGACTACCAGCCTTATCGTGGATACCCTGGGAAATATGCCAACGCACAGCAAGAAGATCCTGTGGATATTCCCCACATTGACAAAGTAGCTGTGTTCCATGAAAACATGAATCTGAAAGACAAACTCTATGAGGCTCAGGACGAAATTGAAAAGTTGAGAAACCAACGAGCTCCTGGCAAGAAATCGTTTGAAAACCAGCAACTTGCCTACGAACTCCACAAGGAACTTGAAGAAGTTCTCATGTTGAAACGGAGTGCAGACGATTACATTGTCCAGCTTGAAGCGCAAAATGCTGAGCTTCAAGAGAAGTTGGAGAAAACAGAGAAGGAGCTGACTGAATCTCGAGAGAGAGAAGGTAACTCCGACTTGAGCTCAGAGGCTGCGAAGAAGCTAATTGTTAGCCTGAATCAGGATTTGGCTGCTCTTACAGCTAAAGAACGTGAGGCTAGCACTGAAGCTGACTCACAGCTGAAAAACGTTCAATTTCAGCTTAGTGAAGCGTTGGCCACTATTGAACAGCTAAAATCTGAGCTTCACAGAGTTCATGTTGGAAAGGAAGACTGTATGAAAGAGGTTGTTGACCTTAAAGACGTCGTACAGTCAAGCCCTCAGATAAAGTCAGAGCTGGAACAAGCTAAATGTGACCTGCAAGATCAAAAAGACAAAGAGTTTGACCAAAGAATCAAACTGGATCAATCACAAATTATGATTGATCAATTAAAACAAGAGCTTGAAGCTGCAACCAAAGAACTGCAGCAGAGAGACAGCGTCCCACCAACACAGGACGCTCAGTCTCAGACAAGCCCAGAAGATGACCCAGCAGAAGACTCTGTCAGCGAGGTTCCAGAGATTCCCCATGAGGACCAGCTGGAACTCAGCACTGACCAGGGTTTTCTGATCAGAGAGTCTTCTGAGGCTGTGGAAACAGATTTGCTAAACACAACACAAAGCAAGTCTGATGTGGAGTCCATTGTTCTAAATGACCAACTTAGAAACATGGACGACCAACTTCTGCACCTTGAGGCAAAAATGAATGTGCTGAAGGAGAAAAAGCCGAAAAACAAGAAAAAGAACTGGTTCATTCGGCTGTTTACTTGTTCTTCGCACATGCCTCAAGACGACTGATTCAGGGAGAAAACACCATCGAAAACAGACCTTTTGAGTTCAGATTCTGGATCCAACAGCTGTTTTCTGACTTCTCCCCACCAGCAGTGGCGTTTCTCCGGGCACTCCGGTTCACCACTTTAAAAATGAACTATAAAAACATAAATAAATAAAAAATAATAAAATAAAAAAATACCTCCTCCGATCAATCGCCACCTTATCGTGGTGGGGGAGTATGAGTACCCCATGTTCCTGTGGGCTACGTAGTCTTGGGTTTTTGGTTCCGTTTGGGTCCCCCATGGCAAACATGAGTCCAGAGAAGGGGTCAGACTAAGAGCGATTGACAAAATGCAGAACCTGACTGAAAAGTTGTATGTTCATCTCCCGCTATAATCACATGTTGCGTCCTTGAGCAAGACATTTTATCATTGCGTTGGTGGTGTAGTGGTTAACACAGCTGCCTTCCAAGCAGTTGACCCGGGTTCGATTCCTGGCCGACGCAGTTCAGAATGAAAATAAATCCATAAAATTATCGTAGCTGTTGCAGGACAAAAGGGTTTTATTTGTTCGTATTTAATGTCATGCAATTGTCAAAACTGAGAAAATAGTTTAAACTCTGTTGCGTCAGTGACATCTAGTGGTGGTGTTGAGTACTGCACCAAGAGGAAACAGCGTGCATGACCAATTAAGACTTAAATGCTGCTGGAGTCACAGACATTACCGTATTTTCCGTTGTATAGGTCGCACCGTTGTATAGGTCGCAGTGTCTAATATTTATCAATAAACTGGAAAAATCCATAAATAGGTTGCACCGGTGTATAGATCGCACCTAGGTCGCACCTACGTCACCGCCGACGTAACGCGTCATCCACCGCTGACGCGCCGCGTCACTGCTGAGTCAACCAGGAAATGTGGACCAAGTGTTTACCTCTGCTGCAAGGAGCACACAGCAAGGCTTTTAAGATTAACATTTTAAAACAAGTATTTGTTCAATAAAAATTATTTCAAATATGTGTCTGAGCTGAACTTTTCCTTAATAAATGAACGTAATTGTGAAATGAGCTGAATTTAAAAATTTGTTTCGCCAGCTACCGGGGTTCTGTCTGATGAAAACAAAACGAGCACGCGCAGCACCGGAAATGCAGCGGCGAACAGACCCGCATGAATTGGTACGGTGTTTATATTTTAGCAGGCTAGAGACCTCAAAAATATATTTATTAGCTGACTTTTTAAAAGACTGAACGTTATTGTGAAATGAGCAGGATTTAAAAATTTGTTTCGCCAGCTACCGGGGTTCTGTCTGATGAAAACAAAACGAGCACGCGCAGCACCGGAAATGCAGCGGCGAAAAGACCCGCATGAATTGGTACAGTGTTTATATTTTAGCAGGCTAAAGACCTAAAAAATACATTTGTTAGCTGCCATTTTTGTAAGACTGTGTCTCACTTTAATTTTTGTCAATAAATTGTTACAAATCAGCTTATTTCAAAATGTAAATACCACCAGCATCATTAAAATTACTGGTAAACTACCGGTACAGACTCCTAAAAATATGTTTGTTGGCTGTCTTTTTTGTAAAACTGTGTCTCACTTTGATATTTGTTAATAAATTATTACAAATCAGCTTATTTCAAAATGTAAATACCACCAACATCATTAAAATTACCGGTAAACTACCGGTACAGACTCCTAAAACATGTTTGTTGGCTGCCTTTTTTGTAAAACTGTGTCTCACTTTGATATTTGATAATAAATTATTACAAATCAGCTTATTTCAAAATGTAAATACCAACAACATCATTAAAATTACCGGTAAACTACCGGTACAGAATCCTAAAAAAATGTTTGTTGGTTGCCTTTTTTGTAAAACTGTGTCTCACTTTGATATTTGTTAATAAATTATTACAAATCAGCTTATTTCAAAATGTAAATACCACCAACATCATTAAAATTACCGGTAAACTACCGGTACAGACTCCTAAAAAAATGTTTGTTGGCTGCCTTTTTTGTAAAACTGTGTCTCACTTTGATATTTGTTAATAAATTATTACAAATCAGCTTATTTCAAAATGTAAATACCACCAACATCATTAAAATTACCGGTAAACTACCGGTACAGACTCTTAAAAAAATGTTTGTTGGTTGCCTTTTTTGTTAAAACTGTGTCTCACTTTGATATTTGTTAATAAATTATTACAAATCAGCTTATTTCAAAATGTAAATACCACCAACATCATTAAAATTAAACTACAGACTCCTAAAAAAATGTTTGTTGGCTTCCTTTTTTGTAAGACTGTGTCTCACTTTAATTTTTGTTAATAAATGACAAATCAGTTGCAGCTGAAGGTGATTGTTGAATATTTTCTTTGACCGACTTCGAATGACGATAAAAAGAGTCGGGCGGAATATTCAGATGAACTTTTGTGAAATAAAGGTGATGAACGAATCATACGTAGAGATACATAACTGAGGGTCGAACAAAATCCTCAGAAAAACTGAAAACGTTGTTGCTATGGCAACAACAACAAACCAAGCAGAAAGCAGAGGAGGCGGACTCAGCCGTTAGCTACCACTCAACCGTAAAGCATCATGGGATACGTAGTCCGCTTTCAGCCTGATACCAACTACAAACGTCAACCAAATCAATGTAGCGAACAGCAACAAATATATAGTTACTGATATTAAATTATAATATCCTAAATAACAAATCCCAAACATATTCTCAACATCTGGTGAACAGCAACAAAATATAGTTACTGATATTAAATTATAATATCCTGAATAACAAATCCCAAAGAAATTCTCAACATCGATCTGCTCAGAGTTGCAGTTGCTGTGGAAACCAGTGCAGGATAGCTGCAGCATCTGGAGCATCTGGAGGTGGAGCTGACTGTGAGCTGAAAGATGCAGCATCTGGAGGTGCAACTGATTGAAATGCACTTTGACAGTTACCGCTACACCCAAATAAATCTGTAAATAAAGCAGCTTTGAAATTACCGTACTACGGTATCTGTACACCCGCAAATAATGATGACTGAAACAGATATTTTACCGGTACTGTGGTTTTTATTTACAATATTTACAAATACGGTAGACTCAGTCGAACCCCAGAAACTCCTTGTCCTCCGTGTCACTCTCAAAGAGTTCAGCCAGTGTTTGAGGCAGGCTACCACTGCTGAGAGGTCCAGCTCCCTCGTCGTCCTCCTCTTCATCCTCCTCACTGCTGTCCTCTGCCTCTGCCTCAGCACCAGCTCCAGCAGGCTGGATTCCCGCCTTTCTGAACCCAGACTTGATGGTGCGGGTGGTCACAGAAGCCCAGGCCTTGTCCACCCACTCCACCGCCTGGGCGAAGGTGGCGTGCCGCATCCTCCCCGTCGCTGTAAAGGAGTGCTCTCCACTCACCATCCACTCCTCCCACAACTTCCTCAGGGAGGCCTTGAAACTCCTGTTCACCGAGATGTCGAGTGGTTGCAGGAGTTTCGTCAGCCCCCCTGGGATGATAGTGGGCACACTGTTCAGGCTCTTCACCTTGGCCTTCATGGCCTCTGTGATGTGGGCCCGCATGCTGTCCATCACCAACAGCGCCTTCTTGGTCCTGAAGAACCCGTCGGGACGATGGACGAAGCACTTAGTCAGCCAGTGGAGCATCATGGCTTCGTCCATCCATCCCTTCGGGTTCACGGCCACTACCACCCTGGAGCAGAAGTCCTCCTTTGGTATGGTCTTCCTCTTGAAGATGACCATGGGGGGGAGTTTGCATCCATCAGCACCACAGGCCAGAACCACAGTGAAGTGGGTCTTCTCATGGCCTGTGGTGAGGATGTTCACTGTCTTTTCACCCTTCTGGGAGACACTGCGGCCCATTGGAATGTCAAAATCAGTGGAACTTCATCCATATTAATAATATGGCCGCCAGTGATCCCATGCGTCTCGACCTGGCGTGAGAAAGACAAAAGGCAGACATTAGCGTCAGTAAACAAAAGAAACGAGCGCACACTCACAGACCTGCTGTGAGCGTAGCGCACCAACTGACCTGCAACAGAAAAATTTGTCATTTTTTTGTCAACATCACATCACATGTCCACATCAAATGCCACATCACATGCCCACATCACATGTCCACATCACATGTCCACATTTACCGTACGGTATATTCAACCAGTGCTCCACAGTCACTGGTTGACTTTAAACAAGGCTTGAAGACCTTTATTTTTAAGCCTCCACAATATTTTATATTGTAATTATAAAATTAATTTATTAAAATTTAGCAAGAAGTGCGTTAAACACACAAAAAAAAGCACGGGAAACAAAGAATCGAGCGCGCACCCACTCACCACAAAACTCGCTGTGAGCGCTTGATTTTATATTAAATTACCGGTAATCTATTAAAATTTACAAGGATACAGGTCCGTTTAACACACACAAAAAAACATGTTAGCTTAGCTTAGCCGGTACCGGAACCAGGCGACACACGAAGGCAGACAGCTTAAACAAAGAAACGCGCGCGCACTGACAACAAAGTTGCTGTGATCGCGCGATTTTATATTACCGGTAAATTAATCTATTAAAATTTACCAACATACAGGTTTAACACACAAAATAAAAAACTTAGCTTACCTGCCGACTCACGAAGGCACAGAAGGTGTCCAGCTTCTCCTGGTAGTCCGCGGGGAGCTTCTGCGACATGGTGGTCCGAGCTCTGATGGAGAGGTCATGGCGTTTCATAAAACGGAAACACCAGCTCGGACCACCTTGGAACTCCGTCACACCCATGTCCTTTGACACAGACATGGCATGGAGGCGCAGCTGGACAGTGGACACCCCTCTCCCACACGCACATTCCGAGAGGACCCAGGACTTGACCGTGTCCTCCAGCTCTGGCCACCTGGCTCGCTTGCCCCTGTTAGCCCGCTTGGACCGCTTCATGGCCTGGATGACCCCCTCAGACTTCCTCCAGCCCCGGATCACCTTCTCGCTGATGCCGTACTGCCGGTCAGCCGCTCGGTTTCCGTGCACCACGGCGAATTTGACGACCTCCAACTTCTTTTCCGCCGTGTACGAATTTCTCTTCGGTGGCATGGCTGCTGCTGTTCTCTTGTTTACTCTGTTCGCTGTTTGTTCACTGTTCTTTCCTACTCCCACAGAGATGAAGCCGGGGTGATGGGCTTTTATGCTCAATGCACAAACAGGTAACGCCCCCCAGGGCAGGCACGTCTGCAGTTACCGGTACTGTACCAGTAAACAGAATACCGGTACAGGCCTCTTTAGCGATCATAGCGGCCAAAACTGGTACTTCACTTGCATTGCCCCCTGGTGGCCGAAACTGGTACTGCACCATTTTATGCAACAGGGAAAAAGGGCCATAACTCAGCCAAAAATTGGTCTAAAAATATGAAAAAAAAATCCATAAATAGGTCGCACCGGTGTATAGGTCGCAGGCCTTGAAAAAACCATAAAAAGGTGCGACCTATACACCGAAAAATACGGTAGTCAGAAAACAAGACTACAGAGACCTTTAGTCCCTTTGGCCTTAGAATCGCTTCTCTGTTTTTTGCAGATGATGTGGTCCTGTTGGCTTCATCAGATCGTGATCTACAGCTTTCACTGGAGCGGTTTGCAGCCGAGTGTGATGCGGCCGGGATGAGGATCAGTTCCTCCAAATCCGAGGCCATGGTCTTGAGCCGGAAAAGGGTAGCATGCCCTCTCCGGGTCGGGGAGGAGGTCCTGCCCCAAGTGGAGGAGTTTAAGTATCTCGGGGTCTTGTTCACGAATTAGTTTATTGTTGTTTGCACCACATGTGGTGGAACTAAATTATGTACACAGGGTCCAAGTTACATCCAGTAATAAAAAGAAAAAAAAAAAAAAAAAAGAACTGTAGTAAAATCCAAGATATGAACTAAGAAAAATGATATCTAAAAATTAAACTGAGCATGGATTTTGTTGATAATTATATATACACTAAGCACTAGTAGTACAAATATATGCAGAACAGCAGCACGAACATGAGTCTGTGAGCAGATTGTTAATGCCTGTAGTAGTTTTGTAATTTTATTAATAAAAAAAATTACAAAACTTTAAAACTTTACAATGCTACAAAAAATCCTAATAATTTAGATAATCATGTGGAGTCAACCTGTTTCTTCCATTTGTATTTGTGTAGAGCTTGTGCAGCAGAAAGGAGTGGTTTGTTTTTCAGAGCCTAAGAGTAAAACTCTGAGCAAGACATTTCATCATTTAGATTGACAATGAGCTCATTTCTAATTAGTTCAGAAGAACATTTGTTTCACACATCAGTCCACTTATTTTTCATGAGAGAAATCATTTCCACAAATCCAGTGGAAGATGGGATGAAGACAAATGATACAACCGCTGGATGTTGGGGAGGTCAGCTGCCTGAAGACTTGATCCACCTATCTGCTGTTTCCTTGGACTGCCACCTTCTCCTGAGCTTCTGTGGTGAGGTGCTGCAGTCACACATTCCTCATGAAGCTCATGCTTAGTCTGCCAAAAGGAGTTAAAAGTTTTATGATCTGAGTTCACCAGAGGCACATAGGTCATGTACAGTGGTAAATAAATGGGAACAAATATTTTATCTTTAGAATTTTGCATCATATCCTAACTACCTTTTGAAATTACTTTAATACATCATACTGTATAAACTGTTTTTTTTAAAGATGTGTAGAAGTATACATATGTTTGTATAGTAAGTTTGATCATGAATTTATTTGTATATATCAGGTGTATCCATTTCCATTTTGTATATAACCAATCAGAAAATGTTTTTTGAAACAAACAATATAACTCATCATTACTCATAAAATATTTATCATACACAACTAAAAACATATATACATATATTTCAAAATATTTAAATTTTATTGTTTTATTTTAAAAAAATGTAAGTCTTCAATGTAAAATGGTGAATAGCTCCAGAAGTTCCAGTGGGGCGGCGCCCTAGTGCCCCCTATTGGCCGGACGCCCCTGGACCTGGGGCCTTTCTGTGTGGAATATGTTCTTCCAGTGCATCCATGGTTTTCTGCAGGTACCATGGATTCCTCCCACAGCCCAAAAGCTTTTATCTTCCCTTGACTGGAGATTCTAAATTAATCCATGATCTTTACCCACTTCTTCTTTTTGGGTCACAGGGGTCACTGGTGCCCATGTCCAGCAGTCACTGTGCGAGAGGATGAGGACACCCTGGACAGGTCTCCATGCAGTCCATCACAATGACACATAGAGACAAACGAGACAAACAATTCACTCTCACTCACACTGTAGTGTGTGACATAATTAAGACAATTAGAGTTACCGATCAGCCTAACATGCATGTTTTTGATCTGTGGGGACCGGAGGACCAGTTTTGACAGCAAAGAAGTGACTTTGGAGGGCAATGTGGTGATCTGAGCTGGCTCTCTACAGCTGGACTTCACTTCCACCCTGACTGTCCTTTTTGGATCAGATCATGTGTTTAATGTCAAATACCAAGAGGCGCCAGCTTCAGCCTAGTCCTGCAGCACGAACAGAAATACTGTCTGAAACAAGACAAACATCTGTTTCACTGCTGGAACACAAAAAGGTGCCACCATGCAGTTTGCAATGCACTACAGCCAGAGCCATATAAAGTGAGAGTTGCGACATTCCCATAGAGTTCCATTGTAAGAATGGAATGCGGAAGTCACGTGGGTCATGGAGGGGGCGATTTGTTCCATGGCTCTGGTTACAGTCTGAAGCTGCCTGCAGTAGCGCTCCGTCACCGCCAGAGGGCGCAGCTCCACAAGGTTTCCATAGCCGTTGTTTGGAACGATTGACCGCCTGTCGGCTTGATCAAAGGGTGTCGGAACTCTCTATATATATGGCTCTGACTACAGCGCCCCTGCTGCTCGATAGAAAACATTCTTGTTGCTATGGTTACACTTCATAACAAAGTGCTGATGATTCAAGTAAAAACAAGTTGCTCAGTAACCTCACAAATGTAGCAGTTTTAGCATTAAATGTGTGTGTGTGTATTTACATATATTCATAATAAAATATTAATATTTTTTTTAGCTACTGAACTGTTGACAGAAGCTTCTAGAATATTAGTAGCTCTCAGTATATTTAACCTGTTTAAAGGATTTTAAAAACATATAACACACACTACTTTGTTTTCAAACATATTTTATTTTGAAATGACAGGATCCGCCCACAGCAATGCATTAAAATTTACACTTTAATTTACAAGAACTAGGCTCTGCCCAAAGGATTTGCAGTTGTGCTCCTTCATGACATCACTATGACATCACAGTCATATGATGTGAACCCTACATATTAATTAAAGCATACAGTAGTATGACATCACAGTATGACATCACAGTCCTTTGATGTGAAACCTACATAATAATTAAAGCATACAGTATTATGACATCACAGTATGACATCACAGTCATTTGATGTGAACCCTACATATTAATTAAAGCATACAGTAGTATGACATCACAGTATGACATCACAGTCCTTTGATGTGAAACCTACATATTAATTAAAGCATACAGTATTATGACATCACAGTATGACATCACAGCCCTTTGATGTGAACTCTATTTAAGAACCTGAGACTTGTGAAAGTTTCATTCAGTCCGAAACGTCACTACGTTAGGGTAGGAAACGTAATATTTGCAGAAGTTCTTTGAAGCATTTGTTTGAAAAGTCGAAAATGGATCTTAAAGGAAACTCTCCCCCAGCGGTTGAAGGGCCAAACTCCCGCTGCAGAAGGAAACGAGACCGGAAACGTCAACCACGAAGGGATTTTGGTGGTTATTACGATGACTACCAGCCTTATCGTGGATACCCTGGGAAATATGCCAACGCACAGCAAGAAGATCCTGTGGATATTCCCCACATTGACAAAGTAGCTGTGTTCCATGAAAACATGAATCTGAAAGACAAACTCTATGAGGCTCAGGACGAAATTGAAAAGTTGAGAAACCAACGAGCTCCTGGCAAGAAATCGTTTGAAAACCAGCAACTTGCCTACGAACTCCACAAGGAACTTGAAGAAGTTCTCATGTTGAAACGGAGTGCAGACGATTACATTGTCCAGCTTGAAGCGCAAAATGCTGAGCTTCAAGAGAAGTTGGAGAAAACAGAGAAGGAGCTGACTGAATCTCGAGAGAGAGAAGGTAACTCCGACTTGAGCTCAGAGGCTGCGAAGAAGCTAATTGTTAGCCTGAATCAGGATTTGGCTGCTCTTACAGCTAAAGAACGTGAGGCTAGCACTGAAGCTGACTCACAGCTGAAAAACGTTCAATTTCAGCTTAGTGAAGCGTTGGCCACTATTGAACAGCTAAAATCTGAGCTTCACAGAGTTCATGTTGGAAAGGAAGACTGTATGAAAGAGGTTGTTGACCTTAAAGACGTCGTACAGTCAAGCCCTCAGATAAAGTCAGAGCTGGAACAAGCTAAATGTGACCTGCAAGATCAAAAAGACAAAGAGTTTGACCAAAGAATCAAACTGGATCAATCACAAATTATGATTGATCAATTAAAACAAGAGCTTGAAGCTGCAACCAAAGAACTGCAGCAGAGAGACAGCGTCCCACCAACACAGGACGCTCAGTCTCAGACAAGCCCAGAAGATGACCCAGCAGAAGACTCTGTCAGTGAGGTTCCAGAGATTCCCCATGAGGACCAGCTGGAACTCAGCACTGACCAGGGTTTTCTGATCAGAGAGTCTTCTGAGGCTGTGGAAACAGATTTGCTAAACACAACACAAAGCAAGTCTGATGTGGAGTCCATTGTTCTAAATGACCAACTTAGAAACATGGACGACCAACTTCTGCACCTTGAGGCAAAAATGAATGTGCTGAAGGAGAAAAAGCCGAAAAACAAGAAAAAGAACTGGTTCATTCGGCTGTTTACTTGTTCTTCGCACATGCCTCAAGACGACTGATTCAGGGAGAAAACACCATCGAAAACAGACCTTTTGAGTTCAGATTCTGGATCCAACAGCTGTTTTCTGACTTCTCCCCACCAGCAGTGGCGTTTCTCCGGGCACTCCGGTTCACCACTTTAAAAATGAACTATAAAAACATAAATAAAAAAATAATAATAAAATAAAAAAATACCTCCTCCGATCAATCGCCACCTTATCGTGGTGGGGGAGTATGAGTACCCCATGTTCCTGTGGGCTACGTAGTCTTGGGTTTTTGGTTCCGTTTGGGTCCCCCATGGCAAACATGAGTCCAGAGAAGGGGTCAGACTAAGAGCGATTGACAAAATGCAGAACCTGACTGAAAAGTTGTATGTTCATCTCCCGCTATAATCACATGTTGCGTCCTTGAGCAAGACATTTTATCATTGCGTTGGTGGTGTAGTGGTTAACACAGCTGCCTTCCAAGCAGTTGACCCGGGTTCGATTCCTGGCCGACGCAGTTCAGAATGAAAATAAATCCATAAAATTATCGTAGCTGTTGCAGGACAAAAGGGTTTTATTTGTTCGTATTTAATGTCATGCAATTGTCAAAACTGAGAAAATAGTTTAAACTCTGTTGCGTCAGTGACATCTAGTGGTGGAGTTGAGTACTGCACCAAGAGGAAACAGCGTGCATGACCAATTAAGACTTAAATGCTGCTGGAGTCACAGACATTACCGTATTTTCCGTTGTATAGGTCGCACCGTTGTATAGGTCGCAGTGTCTAATATTTATCAATAAACTGGAAAAATCCATAAATAGGTTGCACCGGTGTATAGATCGCACCTAGGTCGCACCTACGTCACCGCCGACGTAACGCGTCATCCACCGCTGACGCGCCGCGTCACTGCTGAGTCAACCAGGAAATGTGGACCAAGTGTTTACCTCTGCTGCAAGGAGCACACAGCAAGGCTTTTAAGATTAACATTTTAAAACAAGTATTTGTTCAATAAAAATTATTGCAAATATGTGTCTGAGCTGAACTTTTCCTTAATAAATGAACGTAATTGTGAAATGAGCTGAATTTAAAAATTTGTTTCGCCAGCTACCGGGGTTCTGTCTGATGAAAACAAAACGAGCACGCGCAGCACCGGAAATGCAGCGGCGAACAGACCCGCATGAATTGGTACGGTGTTTATATTTTAGCAGGCTAGAGACCTCAAAAATATATTTATTAGCTGACTTTTTAAAAGACTGAACGTTATTGTGAAATGAGCAGGATTTAAAAATTTGTTTCGCCAGCTACCGGGGTTCTGTCTGATGAAAACAAAACGAGCACGCGCAGCACCGGAAATGCAGCGGCGAAAAGACCCGCATGAATTGGTACAGTGTTTATGTTTTAGCAGGCTAAAGACCTAAAAAATACATTAAGCTGCCATTTTTGTAAGACTGTGTCTCACTTTAATTTTTGTCAATAAATTGTTACAAATCAGCTTATTTCAAAATGTAAATACCACCAGCATCATTAAAATTACTGGTAAACTACCGGTACAGACTCCTAAAAATATGTTTGTTGGCTGTCTTTTTTGTAAAACTGTGTCTCACTTTGATATTTGTTAATAAATTATTACAAATCAGCTTATTTCAAAATGTAAATAACACCAACATCATTAAAATTACCGGTAAACTACCGGTACAGACTCCTAAAACATGTTTGTTGGCTGCCTTTTTTGTAAAACTGTGTCTCACTTTGATATTTGATAATAAATTATTACAAATCAGCTTATTTCAAAATGTAAATACCAACAACATCATTAAAATTACCGGTAAACTACCGGTACAGAATCCTAAAAAAATGTTTGTTGGTTGCCTTTTTTGTAAAACTGTGTCTCACTTTGATATTTGTTAATAAATTATTACAAATCAGCTTATTTCAAAATGTAAATACCACCAACATCATTAAAATTACCGGTAAACTACCGGTACAGACTCCTAAAAAAATGTTTGTTGGCTGCCTTTTTTGTAAAACTGTGTCTCACTTTGATATTTGTTAATAAATTATTACAAATCAGCTTATTTCAAAATGTAAATACCACCAACATCATTAAAATTACCGGTAAACTACCGGTACAGACTCTTAAAAAAATGTTTGTTGGTTGCCTTTTTTGTTAAAACTGTGTCTCACTTTGATATTTGTTAATAAATTATTACAAATCAGCTTATTTCAAAATGTAAATACCACCAACATCATTAAAATTAAACTACAGACTCCTAAAAAAATGTTTGTTGGCTGCCTTTTTTGTAAGACTGTGTCTCACTTTAATTTTTGTTAATAAATGACAAATCAGTTGCAGCTGAAGGTGATTGTTGAATATTTTCTTTGACTGACTTCGAATGACGATAAAAAGAGTCGGGCGGAATATTCAGATGAACTTTTGTGAAATAAAGGTGATGAACGAATCATACGTAGAGATACATAACTGAGGGTCGAACAAAATCCTCAGAAAAACTGAAAACGTTGTTGCTATGGCAACAACAACAAACCAAGCAGAAAGCAGAGGAGGCGGACTCAGCCGTTAGCTACCACTCAACCGTTACAAAGCATCATGGGATACGTAGTCCGCTTTCAGCCTGATACCAACTACAAACGTCAACCAAATCAATGTAGCGAACAGCAACAAATAAATTGTTGCGAATTCAAAAGGTTGAAGGAAGCTCTGAAACGAATGTGCAAATTTTATGTAGGTTTATTGTACATATAAGAATAAACCTTACAGCAGACAACAGACCTGACTCCAGCACAAGTCCACACACACTCTTCAAAGGCAGGGCCACGGTTATAAAAACCCCGGATGTCGTCACCGCCTCCTTGGACCCTGGGACCTCCTTGGACTGCTTCAGGACCGCCCTAGAACCACCTACACTACCACGTGACCCTCCTTTCTGTCAACAATCTATCAGCTTCAATGTAAACATCAAATGTTATGTCTGTGTATGTGCAGGCGTGTAATTGTTCCCTAGTGAAAACAAAGCCCGAGAGAAAAACGTTCTGCCTAGTGTCACATTTCACATTATAAGGCAGAATTAAGTGAATACAAATAATGGAGCATAGTGGGTGTAATGTAATACTGATAGAAATATATTTCAATATAGTTACTGATATTAAATTATAATATCCTAAATAACAAATCCCAAACATATTCTCAACATCTGGTGAACAGCAGCAAAATATAGTTACTGATATTAAATTATAATATCCTAAATAACAAATCCCAAAGAAATTCTCAACATCGATCTGCTCAGAGTTGCAGTTGCTGTGGAAACCAGTGCAGGATAGCTGCAGCATCTGGAGCATCTGGAGGTGGAGCTGACTGTGAGCTGAAAGATGCAGCATCTGGAGGTGCAACTGATTGAAATGCACTTTGACAGTTACCGCTACACCCAAATAAATCTGTAAATAAAGCAGCTTTGAAATTACCGTACTACGGTATCTGTACACCCGCAAATAATGATGACTGAAACAGATATTTTACCGGTACTGTGGTTTTTATTTACAATATTTACAAATACGGTAGACTCAGTCGAACCCCAGAAACTCCTTGTCCTCCGTGTCACTCTCAAAGAGTTCAGCCAGTGTTTGAGGCAGGCTACCACTGCTGAGAGGTCCAGCTCCCTCGTCGTCCTCCTCTTCATCCTCCTCACTGCTGTCCTCTGCCTCTGCCTCAGCACCAGCTCCAGCAGGCTGGATTCCCGCCTTTCTGAACCCAGACTTGATGGTGCGGGTGGTCACAGAAGCCCAGGCCTTGTCCACCCACTCCACCGCCTGGGCGAAGGTGGCGTGCCGCATCCTCCCCGTCGCTGTAAAGGAGTGCTCTCCACTCACCATCCACTCCTCCCACAACTTCCTCAGGGAGGCCTTGAAACTCCTGTTCACCGAGATGTCGAGTGGTTGCAGGAGTTTCGTCAGCCCCCCTGGGATGATAGTGGGCACACTGTTCAGGCTCTTCACCTTGGCCTTCATGGCCTCTGTGATGTGGGCCCGCATGCTGTCCATCACCAACAGCGCCTTCTTGGTCCTGAAGAACCCGTCGGGACGATGGACGAAGCACTTGGTCAGCCAGTGGAGCATCATGGCTTCGTCCATCCATCCCTTCGGGTTCACGGCCACTACCACCCTGGAGCAGAAGTCCTCCTTTGGTATGGTCTTCCTCTTGAAGATGACCATGGGGGGGAGTTTGCATCCATCAGCACCACAGGCCAGAACCACAGTGAAGTGGGTCTTCTCATGGCCTGTGGTGAGGATGTTCACTGTCTTTTCACCCTTCTGGGAGACACTGCGGCCCATTGGAATGTCAAAATCAGTGGAACTTCATCCATATTAATAATATGGCCGCCAGTGATCCCATGCGTCTCGACCTGGCGTGAGAAAGACAAAAGGCAGACATTAGCGTCAGTAAACAAAAGAAACGAGCGCACACTCACAGACCTGCTGTGAGCGTAGCGCACCAACTGACCTGCAACAGAAAAATTTGTCATTTTTTTGTCAACATCACATCACATGTCCACATCAAATGCCACATCACATGCCCACATCACATGTCCACATCACATGTCCACATTTACCGTACGGTATATTCAACCAGTGCTCCACAGTCACTGGTTGACTTTAAACAAGGCTTGAAGACCTTTATTTTTAAGCCTCCACAATATTTTATATTGTAATTATAAAATTAATTTATTAAAATTTAGCAAGAAGTGCGTTAAACACACAAAAAAAAGCACGGGAAACAAAGAATCGAGCGCGCACCCACTCACCACAAAACTCGCTGTGAGCGCTTGATTTTATATTAAATTACCGGTAATCTATTAAAATTTACAAGGATACAGGTCCGTTTAACACACACAAAAAAACATGTTAGCTTAGCTTAGCCGGTACCGGAACCAGGCGACACACGAAGGCAGACAGCTTAAACAAAGAAACGCGCGCGCACTGACAACAAAGTTGCTGTGATCGCGCGATTTTATATTACCGGTAAATTAATCTATTAAAATTTACCAACATACAGGTTTAACACACAAAATAAAAAACTTAGCTTACCTGCCGACTCACGAAGGCACAGAAGGTGTCCAGCTTCTCCTGGTAGTCCGCGGGGAGCTTCTGCGACATGGTGGTCCGAGCTCTGATGGAGAGGTCATGGCGTTTCATAAAACGGAAACACCAGCTCGGACCACCTTGGAACTCCGTCACACCCATGTCCTTTGACACAGACATGGCATGGAGGCGCAGCTGGACAGTGGACACCCCTCTCCCACACGCACGTTCCGAGAGGACCCAGGACTTGACCGTGTCCTCCAGCTCTGGCCACCTGGCTCGCTTGCCCCTGTTAGCCCGCTTGGACCGCTTCATGGCCTGGATGACCCCCTCAGACTTCCTCCAGCCCCGGATCACCTTCTCGCTGATGCCGTACTGCCGGTCAGCCGCTCGGTTTCCGTGCACCACGGCGAATTTGACGACCTCCAACTTCTTTTCCGCCGTGTACGAATTTCTCTTCGGTGGCATGGCTGCTGCTGTTCTCTTGTTTACTCTGTTCGCTGTTTGTTCACTGTTCTTTCCTACTCCCACAGAGATGAAGCCGGGGTGATGGGCTTTTATGCTCAATGCACAAACAGGTAACGCCCCCCAGGGCAGGCACGTCTGCAGTTACCGGTACTGTACCAGTAAACAGAATACCGGTACAGGCCTCTTTAGCGATCATAGCGGCCAAAACTGGTACTTCACTTGCATTGCCCCCTGGTGGCCGAAACTGGTACTGCACCATTTTATGCAACAGGGAAAAAGGGCCATAACTCAGCCAAAAATTGGTCTAAAAATATGAAAAAAAAATCCATAAATAGGTCGCACCGGTGTATAGGTCGCAGGCCTTGAAAAAACCATAAAAAGGTGCGACCTATACACCGAAAAATACGGTAGTCAGAAAACAAGACTACAGAGACCTTTAGTCCCTTTGGCCTTAGAATCGCTTCTCTGTTTTTTGCAGATGATGTGGTCCTGTTGGCTTCATCAGATCGTGATCTACAGCTTTCACTGGAGCGGTTTGCAGCCGAGTGTGATGCGGCCGGGATGAGGATCAGTTCCTCCAAATCCGAGGCCATGGTCTTGAGCCGGAAAAGGGTAGCATGCCCTCTCCGGGTCGGGGAGGAGGTCCTGCCCCAAGTGGAGGAGTTTAAGTATCTCGGGGTCTTGTTCACGAATTAGTTTATTGTTGTTTGCACCACATGTGGTGGAACTAAATTATGTACACAGGGTCCAAGTTACATCCAGTAATAAAAAGAAAAAAAAAGAAAAAAAAGAACTGTAGTAAAATCCAAGATATGAACTAAGAAAAATGATATCTAAAAATTAAACTGAGCATGGATTTTGTTGATAATTATATATACACTAAGCACTAGTAGTACAAATATATGCAGAACAGCAGCACGAACATGAGTCTGTGAGCAGATTGTTAATGCCTGTAGTAGTTTTGTAATTTTATTAATAAAAAAAATTACAAAACTTTAAAACTTTACAATGCTACAAAAAATCCTAATAATTTAGATAATCATGTGGAGTCAACCTGTTTCTTCCATTTGTATTTGTGTAGAGCTTGTGCAGCAGAAAGGAGTGGTTTGTTTTTCAGAGCCTAAGAGTAAAACTCTGAGCAAGACATTTCATCATTTAGATTGACAATGAGCTCATTTCTAATTAGTTCAGAAGAACATTTGTTTCACACATCAGTCCACTTATTTTTCATGAGAGAAATCATTTCCACAAATCCAGTGGAAGATGGGATGAAGACAAATGATACAACCGCTGGATGTTGGGGAGGTCAGCTGCCTGAAGACTTGATCCACCTATCTGCTGTTTCCTTGGACTGCCACCTTCTCCTGAGCTTCTGTGGTGAGGTGTGTTGACGTAATGAAACTACCCGTCCCAGAATTCGTTTTTTGGTTCACTTTGGAACAGGAAGGAGAGATACACTTACACACGACAGACGCTCACTTAAAGTTCCAAACCAGTTTAATTAATCATAAGTTAAAAGTCACAGAATACATTTGTTCTATTTCAAAAGTCATTATATTGGATTAGAATAAGTGGACAGAGAGTGAGTGACAGAGATAGAGCGACAGAAGAAGGGAGGAGGGGAGAGAGAGACAGGGAGAGAGGTGGGGGGAGAGAGACATACAACCTGATCCGTGGACTACTTCTCTGCCTTGCTGTTGGAGGATCGAACCTTTTTATACCCTTCCGTGGGGGTTTTGTTTCAGAGACTGTTGTCCCCTCTTTATTGCCAAAAAAACAGGAAATACCACTGCCTTCCCCCAGCTTGCTCGAGTGGTCTCCCCAAGTCATATATTCTACAAAGTCGTAAAACTGACAGGACAAAGAGGCGCCAGCCATATTATCATCCCCCAGCCTCACCAGAACAGATCTGCCTGTGTCCTTTAGTAAATCTTTATCACTCTGCAAAAGAAACTGATAATTTGAACACCATATGAAAAACTCCTTCAAAATAAATATAAAACACGAAGAAAAATATATGTTTATTTCACAACAATCCCCCTTTGGACCTCATTCTGCTGAGGTCCATCCCAAAAGAAATAAAATCACACACCTAATAACGCAGCTAAGCGCATATATCCACCTTATTCTTGGGGGTGTCACTGTAGAAACGAAGGCATGCAGCAGCACCCGCAAGTTATGAGTATGCCTAAGAAAATAGCCAATGATACCATTATAGATACAAACACCTGTTTCCAGTGACCGAAGATCTTTATCAGCCAATTGTCCAGTGGGTCGTCCAGACCCGAATGAATTTATTAATATGCAAATTGTAGAATATAAGGAAATATATGCAAACTATGAACGATATTAATAGTAAGCGCTTAGGATATTGCAGAATTATGAACCTTGAGTTCCCAAATTCATCCTCCAGCAGTAAGGCAGTTGTCTCCCTTGAACACACAAAAATAGAGAAAGAACACAAGATTTATATCATCATCACAGAAACATTAATATACTTTTTACACGTACTCAGGGGCATTCCCCTTGGGTGCTCGGGGATATTGAATCCTCCTATGTCCCCGAGTTTTCTTCGTGTAATGTGAGACTCTAATATGTAGTGTTTTTATCGTTCTAGGTGTCTGTTCTATGTGTGCATATTCCAGCACCGAGCGGCCCCATAAAACAGAGTCCTTCTGGGCCCCGCACGCAACTATACCCGGCTACTTTCGTCTATCAAGGCACGAGAGTTCGAATGCGACCTCTTCTTGTCGTCCAGCCCAATCTTTTAGCTCCTTCCTGGTTCACGGGTTGGAGCACACTGAACCGTGTGGATCCCCTGGCATTGACACGCACTGCCTGTGGTGTGCGTTCAGCGACCCCACACGGGTCCGTACTTGACCAGGGCTGTCTGGTCTTGCCTCCCCTGGACTCCGTTGAGAAAACTCCCTCAGCTGGAGCATTTCCAGGAACCACCTATCATAAACAGAATGTGCCACAGCAAACAACACCCAATCAATTATAAATCAGTAGTACAAAGAATGAATCATGCATGTTAGTTGGTTTGGAAGAGGCTTAATCTTCATTAGGGTTAATTATGAGTAGTTTTAAGGCGGTTCATACTTACAAAAAATACTGTACCTTTTCACTCAGCTTATAGCAGAAATTACACACATAAAAATAACATCACAAGCGGCGGCAGAGCATAATTAAAAAATAACATAGCAAGCGGCGGCAGAGCATAATTCACAAAACATTGTACACCTGTGGTTCTATACACATTTTCCCTAAGTCAATAAGTCACATGTCGTCTAGTCAAGTCAATGGCTATAAATCTACAGAACCACCATATCCCTCTGATCAGGTCCACTTCAGGTTTGAGTGGTTTTGAGCCTGCAGGCCAGGAAACATTTCCAAGGGGCGTCCCCCTCCTGCTTCACACACATTTCACAGAGGGGAAAAAACAGTGTTGTTAATTGCTCATTTGAAATATGCTTGCATCAATACTCCTTCCTCCATGACATGATTAAAAAACACAATTTCAACCTTTCTATTTTTAGAAACATCTGTCAACCTCTTAACCCCCTTTTGAAACAAAACTCTACCTTGTTTCAATTATGCCAAAGTTATTTGGTTAATAAATTGGAAATTGTGTCTAAATTTACCATCCTTTAACCTTAGCACTAGTGTCAGATGTTTCCTAAACCTCTGCCTATTGCCACCAGTAATTTGGTTTTCACAACCATATAGCTAACAGTAATCTACGATATCATCTCATTTTCTTTAAAATTATAATCATTTACCAAAATGTACCCCTTGTGACACATCAGAATCCCAACATGCACTCCGCCAAGGATAACTGCAAAAACAAAAATATAAAAGTTAACTCGTTTTGGGGCCAGGAGCTAGGATCATTTCCCTTGCTCCCCTTCAGCTTCACCACAGTTACAAGAACCAGAAAAAGCAAGTCGTCAGATCCACCTGAGCATAGTATAACTGAGAATCATGAGGCCTGCGCTGGCAGGCCCTAATGTGCCTATGTGTTTTATTAAAAATTTATCATAGCAGCTGTAGTTTTGATCCCGGCCACTAAGATCAACGACAGATCCTCACAGATCAATATGGGGTGTGGCCTTTGCTGGTGTGAGTGACTTCAGGACCATTTGTTCTCTTGTCTGTTTGGAGAACGTGTTCAGCTTTCTCTTGTTCCAGCCCCCAGTGAGACGTTCACTGGGTTCTGATTCTCGTCCGGACCCCCAAATCCGGACCGTATATCCTGGCCATTTGTGTCTGATGACCATGTTTTGACAGTTCTTTGAGAAAGTCTTTGCCTCTGCTCGGCTGAAAGTTTTTGTGGACAGTCTTTTGTTCTTTCGGTGCCTTTGTTGTTTTCAGTCGTTCCTTGCGTATGCCCCTCAAAGTTCTTTGAGCAAGGTTGCATATGAGTTTGTTCTTCAGTTTCTGGACACACCTTCATATTAAATCTGATCCGATCTGATCAATAACCACAGTAGCCGAGATTCAAAAGTCAGATGCTGCATGTGTTTTGACAGAGGCCTATCTTAATGCATATTTACCATTATGTGTTCTGTAAAGATGAGGTGGGATTCACAAGACTCACTCTTGTTCCATCAACACTGTTCAATGAGGCTATTTAAAAAATTGAAAAACTAAAAATTAAAAAAAAATCATTAACAGACCGGGATCAAATTAATTTTCTGTTAACAATCTTTATTATGGAACCTTCGACGGAGGCATCTTTTAATCTGATCTGCACAACAGATCCAAAACATTAGTTTACCTAAAAGTGAAATAATCAATTTAACCCTGAAATCAAAAAATACTGTAGCCTACTTTTATTTTAGAAAATATAATTTACGGTCTTCTAAGACCCCCTTGCTAGTATACAGTCTATGATAATTAGCAAATTCCTTGAGCCTCCTAAGACCTGCCTTCTTGTTGGATTTATTTATGTATCGTGTATATTTTCATGCCCTCCTAAATTGACAATTTGAAATTATTAAGCTCAGTGGCTCATTTATTCAAAGTAAAAATATGGGCTCTTTCATTTTGGCCTGTTGTTCCAGGTATATAACTATTAATCCAGGGGTGTCAAACTCATTTTGATCTAGGGGCCGCATACAGCTTAATCTGATCTCAAGGGGGTCAGACCAGAATACTCATTCCAAAAGTCCACTTTTGTCTTTATATTAGTGCAAAGAATAAAGAAATTATAAAAATATTAACATTAAATTAATTGTCCTTTTACATTTGTACTCAGTTTAACATTTAAGTGCATTACATATTAAAGAAATGATCAGTGATTGCACGTTTTAAAACATTTATTCAACAAACTGTTTTGTTAAATACCCTGATGCATGCTCCATAATCCATGTAGAGAAATCTAAAAAAGCTAAATCTGAGCTTCTGGACATACAAAAAAACAGTTCTGTTAAAACCCTTTCCTGCATGTTAAAAGTGCATCAAAATTTAGAAATGAATGAATTTTAAATCCATTTTCCACATCTACAAATATGTATTCATTTAAGACCTGTCTGTGAGGGCTACTCCCTCCTTAGCACTTTGAGATTTCCATTAATGAAAAGTGCGTTATATATTGAATTCATTACTATTATTATTATTATTATTTATTCTTCAAACCCCAATCTGTCCCCTTCTTTTATTCATCTGACTCCAAACAGTTATTAAACTCTGTACCTGCATCCCTTTACTTTTATTAAATGTTTCAGAACGAATAACCCAACTGGATGACTAAATTAAAAAATAAAGTGACTCCGACCCGTTTTTGGTTTTTTCTAGAAATTATTATGCTCCTGTCTGCAGTACCTTTTTTCGTCCATCAGGGGTCTCCATTATACTCAGGCTCAATGTTGCCAGCTGTACGATAATTTTCGTATTTGTACGATAATTTTGCCCTCTGTACGATCAATAATCCCGACAAAGGCCAAAAATACAATAATTTCGCCATTCTGTAAACGTGTAGTTGTGATCGGTTTTCATCAGCCTGTCGCAACTGTCTGTCGGAGTTTTTTTTTTTTTAACCCTGAAGGCGTCTTGGAATTCCAGCTAATCCTGCTTTTCTAAATGTGACAGAAGACTTTCTGTAGAGGTCATTAATTACCACCAGACAATAATGCGTATTAATGTCTATGGTTCCCCCAGTACTGACGCCACAAAGCTGTGAGTGCCTGTTAGACGCTACAGTACAGTACTTATTATTTTGTTTATAATGGGTGTACGATAATCCTACATTTCTCACCTGGCAACCCTGCTCAGGCTGTACAGGAAACGACTGTCTTTTGCGTCCGCTCACAAGACGTGGACATTCACTGGAACTATTCACAAAAGTACGTCTTCCAAATTGGTCTTATATTGGAAAATGCAAGTATGCCTCACGTCCTATACACAAATTATAAGACGAAGTCTCGTGAACCACGTCAAACGTGGCTCGTTAGCTTTGCTGTTAGCTGCTAAGTTCGTCTACAAAAACTAAATTTGGATTATTTAAAGTCGATATTGTTTATCTACACGACTCGCCACTGTACGCTTTGTTAGCGAATCCGATGTGAGCTGTCTACCGTTACAAAGTTATAAAATGTCCGCTGTTGGGCAGCATATGCTATGCTAACGGGAGGTTCACTGCAATTTTCCAACTTTCCCGTTGTTTAAGTGTTATAACCTAAAATTATTGAGATAGAATGTCATAATCTTTTTTGATCAATCCTTCCAGCTGTGACGGTTCATTCGGCCCTAATTAATTTGTCTCGACCTATCCGCAAATATTTTATTTGTTTATTCAAAAAACCGTACAATCCTGAGGCCTTCTAGCCTGGTTAAAACCAGACCCTCGTTCAGAGCTGAGCTGAAGTTCTATTTTTTTTTCATTTCACCCACATTCACGCTGTAGAAAATGATCTAGTCCTGTTAAAATGGAGAAGTGTAACCCGTTTTAATGTAACGTTTATTTTTGTGTTTCAGGAACCCAGCACCATGAGGAGGTGGACTACGTTTTTTTTACTCTATTAAACTGCTGTATCTAAATAAAACTTTATTCTAATCTCAGCGCCTCGATGTTTGTTTCATATTGTAATCCTCAGATAACTTGTGAAAAGTTTAAGAAGAAAAAACAATCCATAAATATGTCATACAGGCTAAAAATACAGTAATCATTATTTTCCTCCCTCTGTTCTTGAATTCGTCCATGACCCACCATGTTTTCAAATTGCATCGCCATTAATATTTATTTGTTTATTTAAAAAACAATGCAGGAGCGTTTATTTATATTGTAGAGAAATAACGCTAAATGTGTTATTTCATGATTTATAACATATTTTAGCAGAAGCTCCGGGAAGATCTGCCCCTCTCTTTTTTCTCTCCCCGTGGGTCGGGAGTTCAGAAAGGCAGAGCTCTGAGCGCGCGTGCTCCCAGTGCTTCACGCAACAAAGCTGGAACAGAACCGAGCCCTGGGTCAACAGAAAGAACTTCAAAGGTAACACAGCAGAACGGGGAGCCAGGGAGAAGACGCGTGGCTCTCGCTCCTCTGAGTAGAGGCTTTGAGAGCAGCGAGCAACAGTCGCAACGGTGTTATATCTTATTAAAACGTCTATATAATAAATAAAAAAAATAAAAACAGAGCACTGGTCCAGTTGTACACACAAATGCACCAAGAAATATGCAGTTTCAACTCCTATTTTTAAAGATATATATGGGAACAATTAAATAAATAACAAGTAGGACCGTGGTTTTATTGAGGCAAAAAATATTGTGATATCAAGGTATTTTACTTAATAATTTCTGTATATAGCCTGTTTCAGCTTTTTCAGCTAATTCTACATTTTTAATCCAACTTTTCAGCCTAATTTAGCAAAACTATGCTCTTGCTTAGCTATTTATTTATTTTTATTTTTTTAAATCATTCTAATTAACTTAAACTGTTTATTTTCATTAGACCAGTGTTTTTCAACCTTTTTGGAGCCAAGGCACACTGTGTTTTCACTGAAAAAATCACGAGGCACACCACCAACCAGAATTGTAAACAGAGATACTGTACTCTATCCACCTATATTAAATATATAGTCATTCTTATCATAGTGTCTTGGATAGAAATAAAATGAACAGAAATGTATTTTTATCATATTTTATATTTCTTATTTCAATGTGGTCTTGTGACTGTTACATGCTCAAAGCAGCAAGGGGCGATATGTACCATTTAAGTTTACCGGTATATATATATATATATATATATATTTTATTATTATATATATATATATATTTTTTTTTTTTTTTTTGGGTACTTCATTGTGTATTTTATGAGTGTGGACAAAGTCAAACACTAAAGCTGTTTAGAAAACCACTTGGTTTCTAAACTTAAAAATATTTAGATCACAGATCAAAAATTTAAACTGAGAGCCTGTATCATTTTAAGGGAAAAATATGTTTCAAAATTTCATAGCGTCTACAAATCCCCCCCAAAAAAATTGGGATAAAACCATTTTTCCCACTGTGCTGTAGTAAGTGGACCACTTATAGTTTTGGCCCCCTCTCGGCCCCCCCAGCAATAAAAGTCTAACTCCGCCACTGGTCCAGAGCAGCACAGCGCTGCAGAGAGAGAGAGCCACACGCAGTTTGGAGAGCAGAGACAAGTCACGCAGGTGAGGCAGGCATTGACTCCTCACATGGCAGGAAACCATTATTTTAGAACATAAAAAAGATTTAGTATTCTGTGACTAATTCTATTCTATTTTTATCTGGTCCAGGAACTCTTATCAGATTATTTTATCAGCGAAAGTCAGCGCGTTTTCCTCAATATTTTTTCTTCACTCAGTCCCACACTTTATTTATTTTATTTGTTTGTGGGTTTAATTTTTTTCTTCACTCAGTCCCACACTTTATTTATTTTATTTGTTTGTGGGTTTAAATTTTTTCAATGCCTTCATTCCTAATGTATTATAATGTATTTACGCATGGTAATATACAAATACATCACCTCACCAGATCCCGCCTCCACTTATCATAAGTCAAATTATAAGTGGATTTAATTGACACTGTTTTATAGTTAGCCACAAACCTAACAAGATTACAGTTGAACTTAGTCTCAGAGTTACAGGAAACGGCGGCGGATAAATTATTTATTTATCCTAGAACCCCTTTCCCTCTGTTCCAAACGCCCGTCGGCATTTGGTTGGCTCGACCATTGCGTGTTTTTACTCTGGGATCTGGAGTCTTGGCTGGAAACTTATAATTCCACTTTTAATTGAGTCCAAATACACTGAGTAAAATTTGCCTATAAAATTTCCAATCACAGATTTCGTTTAAACAGGAATCTGCTTACCTTTTTTAGAGGTGACCGGTCACTGATCAGTGCTCTGGACTCCGGCTCATCCTTTCCTGTCCGCGCGTGCAACCATCTCGGTAGGAACCTCCAAATTGTTGACGTATGAAACTATCCGTCCCAGAATTCGTTATTTGGTTCACTTTAGATCAGAAAGGAGAGATACACTGAAAATACAACAAACGCACGTAATTTAAAGTTCCAAAAACCAGTTTAATTATAAGTTTGAAAAGTCACAGAATACATTTGTTCTATTTTCTAAAAGCCATTACATTTGTTTTAAAAGACGTGGACAGTGAGAGAGAGAGAGAGAGAGAGAGAGAAGGGAGAAGGGAGGGAGAGAGGGGGAAAAAGAGGGACAGGGAGACCCCGCATACGACCTTGGTGGGCTGCTTTTCCCATGGCCGGCTCCTTGCATTGACTGACGGAGGAGGAAAAACCCATTGCTTTTATTCTTTTGTAGGGCGTTGCCTGCTCTTCCACCAACAAGAAGAAGTTTCTGCTTTTTTCAGCTCATACGAGAGCTAACGAGGGGGAAGGGTGGCTGAAGAGCCACACAGAACAAGGAGACTTCCAGTGACTTCCTTACAGAGTCATATATCTTAAAGTCATAAAACTGACAGACAGAGAGGCGCCAAAAGTCTCTTCCCAAACCAATCAGATCCAAAGTGAGCACTTCTTCAGAACCAGACATGCTCACATCCTGTGTCCCCTCAGCAAATTCTCACCACTCTACAAGAAAAACTGATCATCTGAACACCATGTGAAAAACCCCTTAAGACAAATATATTTTTTATTTCATAACAAGCTCTAAATGGCCATGCCCCTCCATACCTGTCAGAGTTGCTGCATTACTACACACCCTCTCGTTCGCTCAGGTCAGCTGACCAGTTGCTTCTGAGGGTACCGAGGACAAAGCGCAAGCTTAGAGGGGACCGTGCTTTCTCTGTGGTAGCTCCTAAGCTCTGGAATGACCTCCCATTAGACATAAGACAGGCCTCTTCACTTGCTGTTTTTAAGTCTCTTCTTAAAACCCATCTTTTTTCTTTGGCTTTTGATACAATCTGAGATGTTTTAACTTTGTTTTATTGTTTTATTGTATTCATAATTTATTATTTTAGTACTGTTTTTAGTCCCTTCCATTTTATGATTGTATTGTATTTTGTGATTGTGTGTACAGCACTTTGGTCCTGTTGGGTGCATAAAGTGCTCTATAAATAAAGTTGGTATGGTATGGTATGGTATGCATGCTCAATAATCCAGGTAGAAAAATCTAAAAAAGCTAAGTCTGGTCTTCTGAACATTCAAAAAACAAAACAAAGCAAAAAAAATGTAGAAACATTTTGTCTTTCGTCCGAAAGACTTCCTCAGTCTGAGGAGCTGTTTCTTCTTTTAGTTTAATGGCGGATTGCAAACAACGTTCAGGTGCATACCGCCACTGAGGAGCTGTATTCAGCTGAGTCTTATAAATAGCACCCTCTCACAGTGGATCAACCAGTTGGCTGATGACAGCCAAAACCAGCTGCTCACATGATCATGTAGGACCATCAGCCTAACGATGGATCCATCCGGATGCTAACGATCCATCGTTAGGCTGATGGTCCTCCTTGATCATGTGAGGAGCTGGTTTCGGCTGTCATCAGCCAACTTGTTGATTCACTGTGAGAGGGTGCTATTTATAAGACTCAGCTGAATACAGCTCCTCAGACTGAGGAAGTCTTTCGGACAAAAGACGAAACGTTTCTACAATTTTTTTGCTTTGTTTCGTTTTTTGAATGTCCAGAGGACCAGACTTAGCTTTTTTAGATTTACCTAGGTGTATTTGCGCAGAGTATCGGTATAGGTATAGATATTGTCAACACTGTCCCAGTTTTTACCCGGTATCGTATCGATACCAGAAATCCTGGTATCAAACAACACTAGTTTGTGGCTGTCTGTTATTAGTTGTGCAGATCAAAAGGGAGAGAGGATATCCCATGATGCCACATGTTTTTCCCGCTTGTAATAAGTAACTGTTATTGTGGTAAACTTAAACGTTTAAGTTGTTGCTGAAAATGAATAATATTGATTTAAGCACATAATAATTGCAATCTAGACTTCCGGGCTGGCGAGCGAGAGGATGACAGCGTAGTGAAACGCGCTCCCGACATTTAAGTCAAATATAGCCCAAAAAAACTCGAATTTGCAATAAATTATCTTTGTACAATTAAGAACAGGGCTCGAAGATGCCACCAAGAGTAAAAGTTCTTAAGAAGTCTGCGCCATCAAAGCTGCACGAAGGAGACGAAGTGGACCAGACCGCACCTGCACCAGCTGTCAGCGACATGGAGGACGAGGACGCGCTAACAGCTGATGAGCAACAAGCCGGCGGCGTAAGTCTGGAACTCATTCTGAAAGAACTGAGAGAATTCAGAAAGGATAATGATATGCAGCTAAAAGGAATTCGAGAAGAAATTAACAAGACAAATAAGCGAGTGGAGGAGGTGGAGGAGAGGATCATGAACGCTGAAACTCGACTACAAACAAATGAAGAAATGACAGCAGAAATGTTTAAACTGCACAAGGAAATGAACGCCAGATTGGTGGATTTGGAAGGACAATCCAGAAGAGGAAATGTTAGAATATATGGCGTTAAAGAAGGAGCAGAAGACGAGGCTCCATCAATGGTGAATTTTGTAGAAACTTTGTTAAAAGAAAAACTGGAAGTGCCGGTTTCAGCAGAGCTGCGGGTGGAGCGCGCGCACCGCGCCGGCATGTCAAAGCCGCCACCAGCTGCGACACCGAGATCAATCATTATTAAAATGTCCAGCTACAGGATGAAAGAAGAACTTTTAAAACTAGCCTGGCAGAAACGAGGATTTGAATATCTGGGAAACAAGATCAACTTGGACCATGATTATGCACCTGACGTTATGAAGCAGAGGAGGAAATATGCAGAGGTGAAATCTGTGCTGAAGGAGAAGAAGATCCGTTTCCAGACCCCGTTCCCAGCCAAGATGAGAGTTTTTTATCCTGAAGGAACCGTGCTGTATGGCTCAGCAGAGGAGGCGACAAGCGACCTGGACAAGAGAGGATTCCCAGTGACTGTCATCAAACGCCCGGAGGCTTTAATGGAACAGATCCAAGAACTAATGTGGCACACCGAGAGGAAGAGGAGCAGGAGGGGTGAAGATCGGACCCGAGGCTACAAGGAGAAACTCCGAGAGTTCAGACGGCAGGATCAGAAATAACTGGACATTTAAAGGTTCAGTATGCAGTTTCTGTAGAACTGCAGCAGTTAGAAATATTTTCAACAGGCAAAGCATTCTGATCCCTCCCCCTCAGAGCCATATGTGGCTCTGCCCCCTTGTGGTCTGTTGAATTTCAAATTCAAGCTCTGTTTTTATTGGCTGATTCAAATTCAAGCTCTGTTTTTATTGGCTGGTTACAAACTCTGTTTTTATTGGCTGGAAAATGGCGGGTCACCTTTTCTTTTTAGAAATGCTTATTTACCACCTGGAGAAGCAAGGGGACAATATTTTTTTTTTTTTTTTCAGAGATTACCTGGCTAACATCAGTCTGTCAGGAGGTAGTGACAGAGTGAAGAAATATGTTCATAAAAAAAGCTACATACTGCAGCTTTAAGAAACAGATAAGTAAAAGACATCAGCGGTGAGTGATTTTCCTTTTGTTTGAGACTTTCTGAAGAACATGTGAACTAATAAGAGACCATTGAACTTAAGAAACAAGAACTGAAAGGCAATAGATATAATGGAAATAGTCGGGTGTGTTTTTTTTTTCCGTTTTATTTACGTTGTCATTAAAATGGACATAGGCCTAATGGCAAATGAAGGCCCTTTCTCACCACCAGAAGAGAGAGGCCCCCCTTCAAACCCCCCCTGTCAGTGGGGAGGACTAAGGGTCACACAGGAGACCCCACAGTTGGAAGTCAAAGTGTTTTTGTTTTTTATTTTTTTTATTTTTTTTCAAGGACAGTTTATAGTTTTTGCTCAAGCTCCATGCAGCTTTAATGTTGATTTGTTTATTTGTTTTGTTTGTAAGTATTCAGGGAGGTTGTGGTTTAAACTAAAACACAGAAATATTAAAACATCCAGACAACTGAAATATGGCTAGTGATAAATTAAAGGTTATTTCATATAATGTAAATGGGCTGCTCAATCCAATAAAACGCAGTAAGATTTTAACCAAAATGAAAAAGGAAAAAGCACATATAGTATATTTACAGGAAACACACTTGGACTCTAAAGAACATGAGAAATTAAAAAGAATGGGTTTTACGAAGGTCTTCTTTTCTTCTTATAAATCTGGAAGGAGGAGAGGTGTTGCCATTCTTATATCAAATAAATTACATCTCGAAGAACTACATGTGATACAGGACAGAGAGGGACGGTATGTATTAGTAAAAGGGAACATTGAAGGGAATCCGATCACTTTGCTAAATCTATATGCACCACCCGGAAGTGACATCAGTTTTTTTAAGAAAGTTGTTGATTTGATGGTAACGGAGACAGACGGATTCTTACTCTGTGGAGGGGATTTAAACGTACACCTACAGCCAAGATTAGACACTTCTAACGGTAAAACACAAAATACAAAACTATTAGTTAAGAAAATTAATAAGCTTTTTGAAGAAGTGGGGTTAATAGATATATGGAGAGATTTAAATCCTAAACAAAGAAATTATACCCACTACTCATCACCCCACCAAACATATACAAGAATAGACTATTTCCTAACCTTTGGAAAAGACAAAGACATAATAAACACCTGTGAAATTGGAACTATAGATTTAAGCGACCATGCCCCAGTGTACCTATCCATTGATCTAAAATTACAACAGAAAATAAAAAACTGGAAACTAAATTCAAGCCTACTTAAAGATTCCCACATTAAGAAACAGATTATAAGAGAAATACAACTTTACTTGGAAACAAATGATAAAGGCGATGTATCGCCTCCTATTTTATGGGACGCTCTGAAGGCTGTCCTAAGAGGAAAAATTATAGCTATATCCTCATATAAGAAAAAAATGAGAAATAATAAATTAGAAGAACTACAGAAAAAATTAAGAGAATTAGAGGAAAAACACAAAATAAAACCAGATAAGGTTATATGGAATGAAATTACAAAAACAAGGAATGAAATTAATGAGTTAACTACAAATGAAATAAAGAAAAAACTATTATTCCTCAAACAAAGATATTATGAAGGTGGATCCAGATCAATGAAGGTTCTTGCTTGGAAACTTAAAAAGAAAATAGCTCAGAACACAATCCACAAAATTAGAGATTCAGAAACGAATATAATAAAAAACAGATTAAATGAAATTCAGACTGCATTTGAAACATTTTATAAGAAGCTTTATTCTAAAAGAGGAGGAGGTAGCATGGCGGAAATACAAAACTTTTTGGATTCTCTTGAATTACCTACGTTAAATGAAGAACAGAATAGAAAAATGGTTGAGGATATAACAGAAAAGGAGTTAAAAGAAGCCATTAGTAGACTTAAGTTAAATAAATCACCAGGATCTGATGGTTACACAGCAGAATGGTATAAGGAATTAAAAGAAGAGTTAATACCAGTGATGCTTCCTACAATGAATTGGGCATTAAATAAATGGGAAACACCGCCCAGCTGGAAGGAAGCAGTGATCTCTGCCATCCCTAAAGAAAACAAAGACAAATTAGACTGTGGATCATATAGACCAATATCAGTTCTCAACATAGATTATAGATTATTTACTTCCATCCTGGCCAGAAGACTAGACAAGTTTTTACCAAACTTGATACATAATGACCAGACTGGCTTTATACGAGAACGTCAAACACAAGATAATATACGACGGACACTACATATTATAAATCATATTCAAAAAGAAAAAAGAGCAGCGATGGTAATCAGTATTGATGCAGAAAAGGCGTTTGACTCTGTGAATTGGAGTTTCCTCTATCAAGTTCTACGTAGATTTGGCATGAATGAAAAAATAATTAAAACCATACAGGCACTATATGAAAAACCAACTGCTAGAATAAAAATTAATGGATGCTTATCAAACAGCTTTGTTTTGGAAAGAGGCACAAGGCAGGGCTGTGCATGTTCACCACTGTTATTTGCATTATACCTAGAACCACTCACTCAATATATAAGACAAAACAATGAAATAAGGGGTATCACTGTACATGGGAAAGAACACAAATTAGCCTGTTATGCAGATGATATTTTAATTTTTCTGGGACAACCAACAAGCTCTCTACCTAAATTAATGCAATCGTTTGAACGCTTTGGTGTCTTATCAGGATACAAAATAAATATAAGTAAAACTCGACTACTTAAATACAATTACAATCCTCCAGAAGAAATCAAGAAAAAATATGATCTATCATGGCAAACAGACTATATTAAATACCTAGGAATAATAATTCCAAAGGACCTAACAGATCTAGTAAAACATAATTACTCACCAATACAAAATAAAATTAAAGATGATATAGCTAGATGGAATCTCACCCCATATTTAAGTTTCAGCTCAAGAATAGATTCAATTAAAATGAGTATTTTACCAAAGTTATTGTATTTATTCCAGACTCTACCAATTGAAATAAACCAATCACAATTTAATGAATGGGACAAAATCCTGTCTAGATACATATGGCAAGGTAAAAGACCCAGGATTAGATTAAAAACATTACAATTAGCAAAAGATAAAGGGGGATGGGGCCTTCCTTCCCTCAGAGATTACTACTGGGCAGCACAGCTGAGGCCAATGATCTGTTGGTGCAATCCTTCATATAAAGCTCAATGGAAGAACATGGAAGAGGCCCTGACCCCCACCCCCTTACAAGCACTCATAGCAGACAGTGACCTACAAAATGCTATAAAGAATATAGATAACCCTTGGATCAAGCTGACTCTGAAAACGTGGAAAACTGTAATAACAACATACAAATTACAAGAGGATCTAGTATTCTTAAAGTGGTGTGCATATGATACACAATTTACTCCAAATAAATTGGACAATAGATTTAAGGAATGGACACAGAAAGGATTAACAGCTGTGTGTAAGATGATAAAAGACAACACACTACAAAGTTTTGAATGGATTAAGGAAAAATACTTCTTAGAAGCACATGATTTTTTTCGTTATCTACAGGTAAGACATTTTGTCAATGATAAAATTAAAAAAATATCAGAATTGAGCAAACCGTTGTTGGGCCAGTTTAAAGAGGCATATGATTCAAACAAACAGAGAGGCATTATCTCAGGTCTATACAAAGGACTTGTAAATATGAAAGCACATTCGACGTTATACATCAAAACAAAATGGGAGATGGAGGGAGAAATACATATAACAGATGAAGAGTGGAGAACAATTTGGGAATATCAGTGGAAATGTAGCAGCTCATTGAGATGGAGGGAATTTGGGTGGAAAAGTTTGACAAGATTTTTTATTACACCCTACCAAAAATCCCACTATAAAGGTAATTCTCCAACTTGTTGGAGAAATTGTGGAAATAACATTGCAAATCATTATCATATTTTTTGGGGCTGTCAAGTAATTAGAACCTACTGGAGGGAGATACATAAAGCAATACAAGATATTATTGGATGTCAGCTGCCTTTTGAAAGTAAAGTTTTGTTTTTTGGACTGATGCCTGAAGGATGCTCAAAGATGGACAAATACCTAATTAACATTTTATTAGTGGCGTGCAAAAAAGCCATAACGAAACATTGGCTTTCACTCGAGAGCCCAACATTGAACATATGGATGGACATTACAATGGACATATACAGGATGGAGAGAATAACTGCAGAAGTAAACGATGAAAAGGACCGATTTATTCTATGCTGGAAGAAATGGATGGTTTATATAAAATCATGTAGACCAGATATAGACCTAGTAACCTCTGAATGATTGTTGACTGTGTCAAAAACCACTTTCACTCCTTTCACATTAAGTTTTTTTTTTTTTTTGTTCTTTATTAGTCTTGGTTTATTTATTATTTTTTTGTTTCTTTATTTCTATTTGTTAAAGACATTTAAATGGATAATTTACAAATAATTGAAGTGTTAAATGTTAAATATGTTAAATGTATTTATAAATGTCAATAAAAAAAAAATAAAATAAATAAAATAAAAAATAAAATCATAATCTTATTAACTTTTTTTTTTTTACCTCTTTGTGTTTTATTTCCAGTCTGGGGCAGAGATAGCAGCTGTCTTCTTCCTCTTCAGGGACATCCACCAGATCACCTGCAGCTAAGAAGTCTGTGATGACTGAACTCTGAACTTTTCCAGGGACAAGTGGGGGAAGGTCCAAGAAGAAGTTGTTGTGAGTAATGAGGACAAACACAGCCACACTGCTGCTACTGTTGTTAAAGTCCAACACCCACCATGTTTTCAAATTGCATCGCCATTAATATTTATTAGTTTATTTAAAAATAATACAGGAGCGTTTATTTATATTGTAGAGAAATAACGCTAAATGTGTTATTTCATGATTTATAGCAGATTTTAGCAGAAGCTCCAGGAAAAATCTGCTCCTCTCCATATATGGGCATTCACGTCACTAAAGTGACGCCTTGGAGTTACAGGCGGAGTTATAATAAGCATTCATCTGGCTGTGTCTCAATTCAGGGGCTGCATCCTCATGAGTGCGCATTTGTCGGCCGCATACGTCATTGCCCCGCGCGGAGGACTGTCCCAATTCGAAGACTCCTCCTCATGCGGCCGAGGAATGCGGCCTACTTCCTGCCGAAATCGAAGGATGCATTCGTGGAACCTTCAAGACGGAGGCTATCCCAGAATTCATAGCGCCAGCAGAGATTTCGCGGGGGGGGGGGGACTTTCTGCGTGCTGTTGAGTCATCAGCTCGGTCTGACAACAACCTCAGCGCGAATATTCACCTTTATTTAGTCATCTCAAACAACCTCAGCGCAAATATATCACATTAAAATTTAACTACAGAAACGACTAAAAAAAACGTGTTGTTACTCCTCTCGAGTTCAATTATGGATCAACGTTGTTCTTGGGTTTTAACAGACATTTATTGTAGACAAACGTGACTTACAATGCCCCCAAAATGCCGTCAGAACTAAAAAGAAACACAGCCTAAATTAGTTCACGGCAAATAAAGATTTACAGAAATAAAAGACAAATACTGTACTGTAAAAGACACAAATAAAGCAATAAATCGTACCTCATTGGCCACATTAACTCCAGAGGAATAAAGACGATTTTCTACAGCTTCTTCTTACAAAAAGAAACGTAAAACACCCCTTTGTCTTCAGGGGGAACTTCTTGTAGTCTTGTCTTCTGCAGTAACGGTTCTCTAACGGTTTCCATGGCAACTGTGTCAATCAATCTTACGCCAAGGGAAACAACGTGGCATGCGGAACAAAAGATACGTTCCCCCATACATTTCAATGCATTTTAACACAAAAAATAAACCTTAACGACATAAATTACTGAAAGTTGTTACTTGTCTATTATTTAATGTTTTATATTAAAAACTAATATTTATTGCTCTCTTTACTTGAATATTGTATAATGCATAAAATGAGATCTGCCCTTGATGGCAGCTACACTCCCACCAAATCACTTATGATTTCTATTATGAACTCTATTATGAACTTGTGAGTGGGTCTATTCTACCTCTAGCAGTGTAACTGTCTTATGAATAGGCCTGTCCAAATGTACTTGTTTAGTGAGTCTCTTTCCATGACAATCTAATGCAGAGTCACTGATCAACTGCTGCACCTTGCGAACACATCCATCTTCACTTGGATACACCGCTGTGACCTTAGCGAGTTTCCACTAGTTTCTAGGCTCTGTGTCATCTTGCACAATCACTGTGTCGTTGACTTTAGCATTTCTCCTTGTTCTTTGCCATTTTGTCTTTGCTGTAGTCCCACGTCTGAATTTCCTGCATTTCACACAACTGTAGATATAGGAGCCTACTGCTCGACTACATCCAAGTATCCAAATGCCGTTTGCTCTTAGCTCATTTATTGTCATGCCTCGACCTTGATGTTTCACTCGCTGATGATAGTGATCGATCAGCAACCTTGTGACGTGGCTGGTCTTTGGTAAAATAGCTGGATACTTGACGTGTGGATGTAACGTAGCTTGCTCTAATCTACCTCCCACTCGGAGGACTCCTTTGTGGTCCAGGAAGGGATTGAGTCGATAGAGTCTGTTTATCTTGTCTTCAGTTAACTCTTTTCGGGACTGAAGTTCCTTGATTTCTTTGGAGAAGACTGACCCTTGTACCATGGTTATGATTTTAAGTTCAGCTTCTTGTCTTTCTTCAAGACTTGTGGCTTCATGGGTTTTTCTTTGCTTCTGCTTAAACTCTCTTCCAAATCTCATAAGTCTTGCAATAGCCTTGACTAGTTTTGACCAGCTGGAGAATTTCACAAAACGTTCTGCCAGAGAATCCACCCTTGACGACGTATGGTGTACAACTACTTTGCATACTTCGGGGTCCTCTGATTGAAGTTCTCCCACCTTAGCCTCTTTATTGGGAAGCTCTTCTTGCCAGAGAAAACTTGTTGAAGTGAAGCATAAATCCTCTTGAGAGAGGTGAGAATCTTCCACTTTCTTTTCAGTGAAATCAGCCTCAAGCACTTTGATCACATCTGATGGTGTGACAACTTCTTTGACTTGGGTGCGACAAACGTAGTGCACTTCTTTCAACAACTGATCAGATGGTGGACTGAGTGTCACTTCTTTGACAATGCTCCTGTGACTACATCCAATAATGTCTCCATAGTTTACACAAGGATCAACACCTCCAACTATTGTCCAGCCAAGATCTGTCTTTTGGCCAAAAGGTTCATTGTCTTTTCCTGACACAACTGCTCTAGGTACCAGTGCTTGTGAACAGTTATAACCTATCAGCAGACCAACATCGCATTCAATTAGAGGTGCTATTTCATCAGCGAGGTGCTCCAAATGTGGCCATGCTCTCGCCGTCTTGGGTGTGGGAATATGGTTTAAATTGGCAGGGATGAACTCTCTTGTGTATGTAGTAGGAAGGGAGATTTTCTTTGATGAGTAGAAACCTCTGATTTGTAGCCCTGAGATCCTTTGACTTGGAACAACTTCCTCTTTGTATGACAATGTAGAGAGCTTTAACTTTACATCTCTCTTTTCTGTATCCAGAATGTCTGCCTTTTCTAGCAAAACAAATGTAGTGTCGCTCTGAGTGTCCAGAAGGGCTTATACTAGCATTTCTTGTTCTGGGTTGCTTACTGTGGATAACCAAACTGGAATCACTGTAGATGTGAGATCCCTCTTGTCACCTTGGATCACACGGTTTGAGATTGCCTCACTTAAAGTTTCTTTACTTTGTTCTTTGGTTTGTTTAGTTTCCCTGGTTTCTTTCATCTCTTTAATTTCTCTTTGTTCTTTATCTCTGTCCTTATTTCTTTTGAATTCTTTGTCTCGTTCTTCATGTAGGCACGTTGGGTGTTTTCCCTTGCAGGTGTTACAGATATTCCTTCTTTCACATTTCTTGGACAGGTGTCCAAAGCTGAGACATCCAAAACACAGTCTTTTTAGCTTCACAAACTCCACTCTTTCAACTAGCGTCTTTTCCATAAACTTTCGACATGTGTGAATGCTGTGATTTAATTTTTCACAGAATACACATTTGTTTGTTTCTGTTTTCTCTTCTGAGCTGCTTGCAAACACCTTTGCTCCAACACTTTGAGCCTTTAAGGGTTTCAGCTTCTCTGAGTCATTTGTTTTAAGTGCATGTAGTGATGTCACTGGGTTACACGCTATCTTGGCCTCTCTTGTGATGAAGTCAACAAAGTTGCTCAATGTTGGAAATGAACCATACTCCTCTTCAATCTGAATGACTTTTCTATTCCATCTTGCTGTAAGCCAATCAGGAAGCTTGCTGAGCATTCTTTGGTTTTCACTACAGTCATTTAGAACCTCAAGACTCTTTATCTGAGACATTGCTGCTTCACAGCTCCTGAGAAAGTCTGAGAACTCTCTTAGTTCAGTACTGTCCCTTGGTCCAATTTTCGGCCATGATGAAAGCTTATCTCTGAAGGCCTTGGCGATCATAAATGAACTTCCATATCTTTCCTCCAGAGTGTTCCAAGCTGTGTGGTATACCAAATCTGTTTCCAGCAGGAAGTAATCTTCGATAGCCTTTCTTGCGGGACCACCAACATACTTTCGAAGATAGTAAATCTTTTCACTTACTGGGATGTTCTTTCTTTCAATAAGCATTTGAAAAGAAATTTTCCAGTCCTTGTACTTGATAGGATCACCACTGAAAACAGCGGGTTCTGGAACTGGTAGACGGCTAAGGTTAATGGACTCTGCTAAAACCTTAGCTAGTACAGTTATTCCATCTTCTTGTGTGGCATAACTAGGTTGCTGACTTGAGGTGACTTGTGACCTAATAAATGGTTGTGCACTTGGATTGAGGTTTGAAGATGCAAGCTTTGGTTCAGGCTGGCTTATTGGATTTGATGTGATCCTTCTTGGTTTGCTCGTACCATGCAGAAGCCCTGATATTTCATCATCTGAAATGCATTCTTGCTCATACACTTTTAGCCGTGCTTTGGCAACATTCATTTGCTTTACAGTTTCTAAACCTTCAAGCTCTCTTCTCCTTTGCTCTAATGCTCTTTGAGTTTCAGCATTCTCTGCTTCTTGTTTTGCAAGCCTTTCCTTGTTTTTTAATTCAAGCTCTTCAAGTTTCTTTCTTTCAGACTCCATTTCTTCCATCATCTTTAGAGTAGCTTCCATTGCAGCCAGTTCTGCTGCTGCTTCTTGCCTTTTGACAGACAGCTTGCTTGAGTAGCTTGAACGTGCACTTCTTGGTTGTTTAGAACTTTGGGAGGCTGTTGAGGTGAACACGGAGCTAACTTCGCTCCATCTCACCGATCTTTTTTCTATATCTTTCTCATCTTGGGAGGCTGCTGAAGTGAACACGGAGCCAGCTTCGCTCCAACTCACCGATCTCCTTTCTATATCGTTCTCATCTTCTTTTGGAGCCATGCTTTCTTGGGCTTGTTTTATAATCTTTTGGGAAACTTCATCACACGTGTCCACTCTGCGACGAGTGTCTCCATCAGGTGTTTCATAATTGCGCAGCTCTTCATAAACTTGCTTCACTTCTCCTGAAGCATGTTGGATTTGAACAATGTGAATATGCAAATTTGTTTTAATAGGTGCATCAAGAGCTCTTTTAGCCTGTTTGGCAACAGTTTTCCATTTGTCGTAACTAAACTTGAAATGAGTTTGCAGCTTGTTTAATCTTTCTTTAGCCTTCTCACTGCTCATTGTTTACTTTGGGCCTTATTAATTTAGTTTAACGTTAGTGTCCTTTTATTCAAGTTTGTAGTTTTAACTTAGCTTAAATAATACCCTTTAATGTGTTTATAAACTTGAATAAACCCCTGTTCTTCCTTTCTTTTCAAAATGAACCTAAATGTTGTGTGAGTTTAATTTCCCTTTTAAATACCACCCTTTGAATATATTTACAAACTGAAATACTTTTCTCTTCAAATATCAAGTTAAATGTGGTATTATAAACCTTAAATCAGAATAAAAAAATCTTTCATTTGTTACAAACAGAAAATGATTTCCATGTCAAACAAAATTATACAACTTAATGCACACTTTTCCTTCTTTTGTTCACACTTAATTTGTCAAACACTTGTACTGTAATTCACTTAAAATTAGCTTGGTAACAATCACCTTTGTATTAAACAAACAATTTCTTAACCTTTAAACTTGTGTTTTTTACCACAGCACTTTACCCTTTTAAGCACTTAACAGAGTCCCTTCAAAGTTAGCTAGGTTAGTTCAACTGTTCACCATTAACTTATTTTAAAGGTGTTACTTGAGTAGATTAACCACGCTGAACTCCTGGACACTGGCTGCCTCCTTCGGGTGATCCGTGCAGCGTTTTCCTTTGATCACAGTCACCGTTCAGCGAGTGCTCCTTTTCGGCTCCAGCTGCAGCGGGGGCTTCCCTCCTCCTCTCTGCTCCTCTCTGCTCCTCTCTGCTCCTGGACTCCAGCACGCAAGCGTTCTCTAATTCCAGCAGCAGGTTGAGTGACGCACGTACTCAGCCGTTAACTTCTCAACCGTTGACTTCTGTGGACGCGCAGGCTTGACTTGACTGCGACACGACCAGGCGTGAGTTCTGACTGTAGCATGGAGCGGCAGGAAAGGCTGAGTTCTGACTGTTGCACAGAGCAGCAGGAAAGGCTGAGTTCTGACTGTTGCACGGAGCGGCAGGAAAGGCTGAGTTCTGACTGTTACTCCTCTCGAGTTCAATTATGGATCAACGTTGTTCTTGGGTTTTAACAGACATTTATTGTAGACAAACGTGACTTACAATGCCCCAAAAATGCCGTCAGAACTAAAAAGAAACACAGCCTAAATTAGTTCACGGCAAATAAAGATTTACAGAAATAAAAGACAAATACTGTACTGTAAAAGACACAAATAAAACAATAAATCGTACCTCATTGGCCACATTAACTCCAGAGGAATAAAGACGATTTTCTACAGCTTCTTCTTACAAAAAGAAACGTAAAACACCCCTTTGTCTTCAGGGGGAACTTCTTGTAGTCTTGTCTTCTGCAGTAACGGTTCTCTAACGGTTTCCATGGCAACTGTGTCAATCAATCTTACGCCAAGGGAAACAACGTGGCATGTGGAACAAAAGATACGTTCCCCCATACATTTCAATGCATTTTAACACAAAAAATGAACCTTAACGACATAAATTACTGAAAGTTGTTACTTGTCTATTATTTAATGTTTTATATTCAAAACTAATATTTATTGCTCTCTTTACTTGAATATTGTATAATGCATAAAATGAGATCTGCCCTTGATGGCAGCTACACGTGTTATCTGAATATATACTAGTGTTTCTGAGTTTACTGTTTTTGAAGAACTGATTACAAATCAGATTATTTTACACGTGCATGCAAGGATTTTCCAAAGGGCGATCTGTTAATAGTTTTCCCTTATTTCTATCACAGTGTCAGAGTAATTTACTCTAACCCATTTTAAACATAACCATAAGTGAAATGTGATTATTCGGTCACATTTTAACATACAAGATCATTTATTTAAAAATTACACATTAAACTGTAAGGTAAAATGCATAAAATTCCTTTCAAAGGTGCAACATCTCTGTTTTTTAAAATCTTTTTAACAAAGGTTTCCTAGATTATGCACCCAAAATGAGATACACTTCATTTTTCTTCATGAGTTACATAAGTTTTTTACTGTCTTTTACCCATGAATTAACACAAATTTCCACCAGTTACTTTTAATGTAATCACTACTAAATGATT